>SJYT01072048.1:7295-45306 GCA_006410635.1 Cephalophus harveyi
GGGAGAAACACACACACACACTAACAACCAGCTCGCTCACAATGAGAGAGATCACTGAGAGAGACACACACCGAGAGAGAGTGAGAAACACAGTGAGAGACACACATACAGAGACACAATGAGACACAAATTCAGGGGAACTGACAGGCAAAAACACATTGAGAGACAAACACATACAGTGGGAGAAACACACACACACACTAACAACCAGCTCGCTCAGAGTGAGAGAGATCACTCAGAGAGAAACACACCGAGAGAGAGTGAGAAACAAACTGAGAGACACTCATACAGAGACACACACTGAGACACATACACAGGCAAACTGACAGGCACAAACACACTGAGAGATATACACATCCAGTGGGAGAAAGATGCACACACTTGATCTAGGCACATGCACGATGAGAGAAACCCAGTCACAGAGACCCACACTGAGAGAGAGTGAAAAACACACTGAGAGACACACAGAGAGTCACACACAGAGACACACAGAGACAGGCAAACTGTCAGGGACACACACACTGACAGACACCCTCATCCACGTAGAGACACACACCCCCGAGAGCACGACATAAACACAAACACTGTAAAGCAGGCACACTCACCCTGAGAGAGAAAGACACACTGAGAGGGATACACACATGAAAGATATTCACCTCCAGAGCGAGAGACACACACACACACACGCAAAAACACACACTCGAGGAACTAGACACCCTCACAATGACGCACTGAGTGGTCACTCTGAGAGAAAGGAACAAACACTGAGAGACACACAAACTGAGAGACACACACAGAAACACACCGAGACAGGCAAAATTAGATTGACACACTCATGGAGAAAAAACTTGATCCAGAAAGAGACACACACTCCTGAGATCCAGAAACCCACACACACTCATAATTAGACAACACTCAGAGAAACACAAACATTGAGAGAGAGTGAAAAACACCCTGACAGGTACACACAGAGACACGCAGAGACAAGCAAAATGAGAGGGACACACACACACTGAGAGACATACACATAGAGTGGGAGAAACACACACACACACTAACAACCAGCTCGCTCACAATGAGAGAGATCACTGACAGAGACACACACCGAGAGACATTGAGAAACACACTGAGAGACACACATACAGAGACACACACTGAGACACATGCACAGGCCAACTGACAGGAACAAACACACAGAGAGACATACACATCCAGTGGGAGAAACACACACACACTAGAGCCAGGCACATGCACGATGAGAGAAACCCAGTCACAGAGACCCACACTGAGAGAGAGTGAAAAACACACTGAGAGAAATACAGAGAGACACACACAGAGACACACAGAGACAGTCAAACTGTCAGGGACACACACACGGAGAGACACCCTCATCCACATAGAGACATACACCCCCGAGAGCACGACACACACACAAACACTGAGAAACAGACACACTCCCCCTGAGAGAGAAACACATTGAGAGGGACACACACACTGAAAGATATTCCCTTCCAGAGCGAGACACACACACACACGCACAAACACACACTCGAGGAACCAGACACTCTCACAATGAGACACACAGAGAGGGACGCTCTGCGAGAAAGGAACAAACACTGAGAGACACACATACTGAGAGAAACACACAGACACACACCTATACAGGCAAAATTAGAGGGACACACACATTGAGAAACACCCTCATCAATAAAGAGACACACACTCCTGAGATCAAGACACCCACACACACTAATAATCAGACACACTCTCAGAGAGACACAGACATTGAGAGAGAGTGAAAAACACACTGAGAGATACACACAGAGACACGCAGAAACAAGCAAAATGAGAGGGACACACACACACTGAGAGACATACACATCGAGTGGGAGAAACACACACACACACTAACAACCAGCTTGCTCACAATGAGAGAGATCACTGAGAGAGACACACACCGAGAGAGAGTGAGAAACACACTGAGAGACACACATACAGAGACACACACTGAGATACTTGCACAGGCAAAGTGACAGGCAGAAACTCACTGAGAGACATTCACATACAGTGGGAGAAACACACACACAGTAGAGCCAGGCACATGCACGATGAGAGAAACCCAGTCACAGTGACCCACACTGAGAGAGAGAGAAAAACACAATGAGAGACACACAGAGAGACACAGAGAGACAGGAAAACTGTCAGGGACACACACACTGCGAGACATCCTCATCCACGTAGAGACACACATACCCGAGAGCACGACACTCACACAAACGCAGAGAAACAGACACACTCACCCTGAGAGAGAAAGACAAACTGAGAGGGATACACACACTGAAAGACATTCACCTCCAGAGTGAGAGACACACAAACACACACGCACACACACACACTCGAGGAACTACACACCTTCACAAAGACACACTGAGAGGACACTCTGAGAGAAAGGAACAAACACTGAGAGACACACATACTGAGAGACACACAAAGAGACACACCGAGACAGGCAAAATTAGAGGGACACACACATTGAGAAACACCCTCATCAATAAAGAGACACACACTCCTGAGATCAAGACACCCACACACACTAATAATCAGACACACTCTCAGAGAGACACAGACATTGAGAGAGAGTGAAAAACACACTGAGAGATACACACAGAGACACGCAGAAACAAGCAAAATGAGAGGGACACACACACACTGAGAGACATACACATCGAGTGGGAGAAACACACACACACACTAACAACCAGCTTGCTCACAATGAGAGAGATCACTGAGAGAGACACACACCGAGAGAGAGTGAGAAACACACTGAGAGACACACATACAGAGACACACACTGAGACACATACACAGGCAAACTGACAAGCACACTCACACTGAAAAACAAACAGATAAGTGGGGGAAACACACACACACACTAACAACCAGATCGCTCACAAAGAGGGAAATCACTGAGAGGCACACCCCGAGAGGGAGTGAGAAATACACTGAGAGACACACATACAGGAACACACACTGAGACACATGCACAGGAAAACTGACAGGCACAAACACACTGAGTGACATACACATCTAGTGGGAGAAACCCACACACATGAGAGCCATGAACATGCACGAAGAGAGAAACCCAGTCACAGAGACCCACACCAAAGAGAGTGAAAAATACAATGAGAGACATACACAGAGACACACACAGAGACACACAGAGACAGTCAAACTGTCAGGGACACACACTCTGAGAGACACACTCATCCACGTAGGGACACACACCCCCGAGAGCACGACACAGACACAAACACTGAGAAACAGACACACTCCCCCTGAGAGAGAAACACATTGAGAGGGACACACACACTGAAAGATATTCCCTTCCAGAGCGAGACACACACACACACGCACAAACACACACTCGAGGAACCAGACACTCTCACAATGAGACACACAGAGAGGGACGCTCTGCGAGAAAGGAACAAACACTGAGAGACACACATACTGAGAGAAACACACAGACACACACCTATACAGGCAAAATTAGAGGGACACACACATTGAGAAACACCCTCATCAATAAAGAGACACACACTCCTGAGATCAAGACACCCACAAAACTGAGAGACACACACAGAGACACATCGAGACAGGCAACAATAGAGGGACACACACATTGAGAAACACCCTCATCCAAAAAGAGACACACACTCCTGAGATCAAGACACCGTCACACACTCATAATCAGACACACTCTCAGAGAGACACACACATTGAGAGTGAGTGAAAAACACCCTGACAGATACTCACAGAGATAAGCAGAGACAAGCAAAATGAGAGGGACACACACACACTGAGAGACATACACATAGAGTGGGAGAAACACACACACACACTAACAACCAGCTCGCTCACAATGAGAGAGATCACTGACAGAGACACACACCGAGAGACATTGAGAAACACACTGAGAGACACACATACAGAGACACACACTGAGACACATGCACAGGCCAACTGACAGGAACAAACACACAGAGAGACATACACATCCAGTGGGAGAAACACACACACACTAGAGCCAGGCACATGCACGATGAGAGAAACCCAGTCACAGAGACCCACACTGAGAGAGAGTGAAAAACACACTGAGAGAAATACAGAGAGACACACACAGAGACACACAGAGACAGTCAAACTGTCAGGGACACACACACGGAGAGACACCCTCATCCACATAGAGACATACACCCCCGAGAGCACGACACACACACAAACACTGAGAAACAGACACACTCCCCCTGAGAGAGAAACACATTGAGAGGGACACACACACTGAAAGATATTCCCTTCCAGAGCGAGACACACACACACACGCACAAACACACACTCGAGGAACCAGACACTCTCACAATGAGACACACAGAGAGGGACGCTCTGCGAGAAAGGAACAAACACTGAGAGACACACATACTGAGAGAAACACACAGACACACACCTATACAGGCAAAATTAGAGGGACACACACATTGAGAAACACCCTCATCAATAAAGAGACACACACTCCTGAGATCAAGACACCGTCACACACTCATAATCAGACACACTCTCAGAGAGACACACACATTGAGAGTGAGTGAAAAACACCCTGACAGATACTCACAGAGATAAGCAGAGACAAGCAAAATGAGAGGGACACACACACACTGAGAGACATACACATAGAGTGGGAGAAACACACACACACACTAACAACCAGCTCAATCACAATGAGAGTGATCACTGAGAGAGACACACAACCAGAGAGAGGGAGAAACACACTGAGAGACACACATACAGAGACACACACTGAGACACATACACAGGCAAACGGACAGGCACAAACATATTGAGAGACACACACATCCAGTGGAAGAAACACACACACACAAGAGCCAGGCATATGCAAGATGAGAGAAAACCAGTCTCAGAGACCCACCCTGAGAGAGAGTGAAAAACACACTGAGAGACACACAGAGAGTCACACACAGATACACACAGAGACAGGAAAAGTGTCAGGGACACACAAACTGAGAGACACCCTCATCCATGTAGAGACACACATCCCCGAGAGCATGAAACACACACAAACACTGAGAAACAGACACACTCATCCTGAGAGAGAAAGACACAGTGAGAGGGATACACACTAAGAAAGATATTCACCTCCAGAGCGAGAGACACACACACACACACGCACAAACACACACTCGAGGAACCAGACACCCTCACAATGACACACTGAGAGGACACTGAGAGAAAGGAACAAACACTGAGAGACACATATTGTGAGAGACACACACAGAGACACACCGAGACAGGCAAAATTAGAGGGACACACTCATGGAGAAACAACCTCATCCAGAAAGAGACACACAACCTGAGATCAAGACACCCACACACACTCATAAACAGACACACTCTCAGAGAGACACACACATTGAGAGAGAGTGAAAAACACACTGAGAGATACACACAGAGACACGCAGAGACAAGCAAAATGAGAGGGACAAACACACACAGAGAGACATACACAGAGAGTGGGAGAAACACACATACACACTAACAACCAGCTTGGTCACAAAGAGAGAGATCACTGAGAGAGACACACACTGAGAGAGAGTGAGAAACACACTGAGAGACACACATACAGAGACGCACACTGAGACACATACACAGGCAAACTGACAGGCACAAACACACTGAGAGACATACACATCAGTGGGAGAAACACACACACACGAGGAGAAACACACACACACTAGAGCCAGGCACATTCTCGAAGAGAGAATCCCAGTCACAGAGACCCACACTGAGAGAGAGTGAAAAACACACTGAGAGAAACACACAGAGACACACACAGAGACAAACATAGATAGGAAAACTCTCAGGGACACACACACTGAGACACCCTCATCCACGTAGACACACACCACCGAGAGCACAACACACACACAAACACTGAGAAACAGACACATTCACACTGAGACGAAACCCACACTGAGAGGGAAACACACACATGGAGTGGGGGAAAAACACACACACACTAACAACCACCTCGCTCACAAAGAGAGAAGTCACTGAGCAGCACACACCGAGAGGGAGTGAGAAACACACTGAGAAACACACATCCAGAGACACACACTGAGACACATACACAGGAAAACTGACAGGCACAAACACACTGAGATACATACACATCCATTGGGAGAAATCCACAGACACACTAACAACCAGCTCGCTCACTAGAGCGAGATCACTGAGAGAGACACACACCGAGAGAGAGTGAGAAACACACTGAGAGACACACATAAAGAGACACATACTGAGAAGCATACACAGGCAAAGTGACAGGCAGAAACACAATGAGAGACATTCACATACATTGGGAGAAACACACACACACTAGAGCTGGGCACATGCATGATGAGACATACCCAATCACAGAGACCCACACTGAGAGAGATTGGAAAACACACTGAGCGACACACAGAGAGACACACACAGATACACACAAGAAGGGAAAACTCTCAGGGACACACACATGGAGACATCCTCATCCACGTAGACACACACCACTGAGAGCACGACACACACACAAACACTGAGAAACAGACACACTCACCCTGAGAGAGAAACCCACACTGAGAGGGACACTCTCACTGAAAGATATTCACATCCAAAGCGAGAGACACACACACACACACATGCACACACGCACTCGAGGAACCAGACACCCTCACAATGAGACACACTGAGAGGGACACTCTGAGAGAAAGGAAAAAACACTGCGAGACACACATACTGAAAAACACACACAGAGACAGACTGCGACAGTCAACATTGGGACACAAACATTGAAAGACACCTTCATCCAAAAGGAGTCATACACTCCTGAGATCAAGACAGCTACACACACTAATAATCAGACACACACTCAGAGAAACACACACATTGAGAGAGAGTGAAAAACACACTGAGAGATACACACAGAGACACACAGAGACAAGCAAAATGAGAGGGACACACACACACTGAGAGACATACACATCGAGTGGGAGAAACACACACACACACTAACAACCAGCTTGCTCACAATGAGAGAGATCACTGAGAGAGACACACACAACACACACACACACATGCACACACGCACTCGAGGAACCAGACACCCTCACAATGAGACACACTGAGAGGGACACTCTGAGAGAAAGGAAAAAACACTGCGAGACACACATACTGAAAAACACACACAGAGACAGACTGCGACAGTCAACATTGGGACACAAACATTGAAAGACACCTTCATCCAAAAGGAGTCATACACTCCTGAGATCAAGACAGCTACACACACTAATAATCAGACACACACTCAGAGAAACACACACATTGAGAGAGAGTGAAAAACACACTGAGAGATACGCACAGAGACACACAAGATAAGCAAAATGAGAGACACACACACACACACTGAGACATACACATAGACTGGGAGAAACACACACACACTAACAACCAGCTCGCTCATAAAGAGAGAAATTACTGAGAGAGACACACACTGAGAGAGAGAGAGAAACACACTGAGACACACACATACAGAGACACACACTGAGACACATACACAGGCAAACTGACAGGCACAAACACACTGAGAGACACACACAGAGACACACAGAGAGACACAGAGAGAGACACACAGAGACAGGCAAAATGTCAGGGACACACAAACTGAGAGACACGCTCATCCACATAGAGACACATACCCACGAGAGCACGACACACACACAAACACTGAGAAAAAGACACACTCACCCTGAGAGTGAAAGACACACTGAGAGGGATACACACACTGAAAACACACAGAGACACACAGAGAGACACAGAGAGAGACACACAGAGACAGGCAAAATGTCAGGGACACACAAACTGAGAGACACGCTCATCCACATAGAGACACATACCCACGAGAGCACGACACACACACAAACACTGAGAAAAAGACACACTCACCCTGAGAGTGAAAGACACACTGAGAGGGATACACACACTGAAAGATATTTACCTCCAGAGCGAGAGACACACACACACACGCACACACACATACTCGGGGAACTAGAAACCCTCACAATGACACACTGAGAGGACACTCTGAGAGAAAGGAACAAACACTGAGAGACACACATACTGAGAGAAACACACAGACACACACCTATACAGGCAAAATTAGAGGGACACACACATTGAGAAACACCCTCATCAATAAAGAGACACACACTCCTGAGATCAAGACACCCACACACACTAATAATCAGACACACTCTCAGAGAGACACAGACATTGAGAGAGAGTGAAAAACACACTGAGAGATACACACAGAGACACGCAGAAACAAGCAAAATGAGAGGGACACACACACACTGAGAGACATACACATCGAGTGGGAGAAACACACACACACACTAACAACCAGCTTGCTCACAATGAGAGAGATCACTGAGAGAGACACACACCGAGAGAGAGTGAGAAACACACTGAGAGACACACATACAGAGACACACACTGAGACACATACACAGGCAAACTGACAGGCACAAACACACTGAGTGACATACACATCCAGTGGGAGAAACACCCACACACTAGAGCCAGGAACATGCATGATGAGAGAAATCCAGTCACAAAGACCCACACTGAGAGAGAGTGAAAAACACACTGAGAGATACACACAGAGACAGGCAAAGACAAGCAAAATGAGAGGGACACACACACACACAGAGACATACACAGCGTGTGGGAGAAACACACACAAACACTAACAACTAGCTTGCTCACAAAGAGAAATCTCTGAGAGAGACACACAGCAAGAGAGAGTGAAAAACACACTGAGAGACACACAGAAAGAGATACACTCTGAGAAAAAACAACAGGCATAATGCCAGGCAAAACACACTGAGAGACATACACATACAGTGGGAAAAACACACACACACTAGATCTAGGCACATGCACGATGAGAGAAACCCAGTCACAGAGACCCACACTGAGAGAGAGTGAAAAACACACTGAGAGACAAACACAGAGACACACAGAGAGACACAAAGAGAGACACATAGAGACAGGCAAAATGTGAGCGACACACACACTGAGAGACACCCTCATCCACGTAGAGACACATACCCCCGAGAGGACGACACACACACAAACACTGAGAAACAGACACATTCACCCTGAGAGTGAAAGACACACTGAGAGGGATACACACACTGAAAGATATTCACCTACAGAGCTAGAGACACACACACACACGCACACACACACACTCGGGGAACTAGACACCCTCACAATGACACACTGAGAGGACACTCTGAGAGAAAGGAACAAACACTGAGAGACACACATACAGAGAGACACACACAGAGGCACACCGAGACAGGCAAGATTATAGGGACACAACCATTGAGAAACACCCTCATCCAAAAAGAGACACACACGGCTGAGATCAAGACACCCACACACACTAATGATTAGACACACTCTCAGAGAAACGCACACATTGAGAGAGAGTGAAAAACACACTGAGAGATACACACAGAGACACGCAGAGACAAGCAAAATGAGAGGGACACACACACACTGAGAGACATACACATCGCGTGGGAGAAACACACACACACACTAACAACCAGCTTGCTCACAATGAGAGAGATCACTGAGAGAGACACACACCGAGAGAGAGTGAGAAACACACTGAGAGACACACATACAGAACAAGCAAAATGAGAGGGACACACACACACTGAGAGACATACACATAGAGTGGGAGAATAACACACTCACACTAAAAACCAGCTCACTCACAATGAGCGAGATCACTGAGAGAGACACACACCGAGAGAGAGTGAGAAACACAATGAGAGACACACATACAGAGACACACACGGCGACACATACACAGGCAACCTGACAGGCACAAACACACTGAGAGGCAAACACATAGAGTGGCTGAAACACACACACACACTAACACCCAGCTCGCTCACAAAGAGAGAAATCACTGAGAGAGACACACACCAAGAGAGAGTGAGAAACACGCTGAGAGACACACATACAGAGACACACACTGAGAAACATACACAGGCAAACTGACAGGCAAAAAAATAACTGAGAGATATACACATCCATTGGGGGAAACACACACACAATAGAGCCAGGAACATGCACGATGAAAGAAACCCAGTCACAGAGACCCACACTGAAAGAGAGTGAAAAACACACTGAGAGATACGCACAGAGACATGCAAGACAAGCAAAATGAGAGGGACACACACACACACACAGAGACATACACATAGAGTGGAAGAAACACACACACTAACAACCAGCACACTCACAAAGAGAGAAATCACTGAGAGGCACACACCGAGAGGGAGTGAGAAACACACTGAGAGACACACATAGAGAGACACCCACTGAGACACATACACAGGCAAACTGACAGGCACAAACGGCCTGAGAGACATACACATCCATTGGGAGAAACCCCACACACACTAACAACAAGCTTGGTCACAAAGAGAGAGATCACTGAGAGAGACACACACCAAGAGAGAGTGAGAAACACACTGAGAGACACACATACAGAGACACACACTGAGACACATACACAGGCAAACTGACAGGCACAAACACACTGAGTGACATACACATCCAGTGGGAGAAACAATACACACAGAGACAGGCAGAGACAAGCAAAATGAGAGGGACACACCAACACACTGAGAGACATACACATAGAGTGGGGGAAACACACACACACACTAACAACCAGCACACTCACAAAGAGAGAAATCACTGAGAGGCACACACCGAGAGGGAGTGAAAAACACACTGAGAGACACACATACAGAGACACACACTGAGACACATACTCAGGCAAATTGACAGGCACCAACACACTGAGAGACATACACATACAGTGGGAGAAACACACACACACAAGAGGCAAGCATATGCACGATGAGAGAAACCCAGTCACAGGGATTCACACTAAGAGAGAGTGAAAAACACACTGAGAGACACACAGAGAGACACACACAGAGACACACAGAGACAGGAAAACTGTCAGGGACACACACACGGAGAGACACCCTCATCCACATAGAGACATACACCCCCGAGAGCACGACACACACACAAACACTGAGAAACAGACACACTCCCCCTGAGAGAGAAACACATTGAGAGGGACACACACACTGAAAGATATTCACTTCCAGAGCAAGAGACACAGACACACACACACGCACACACAGACACTCGAGGAACCAGACACCCTCAAAATGAGACACACTGAGAGGGACACTCTGATAGAAAGGAACAAACACTGAGAGACAGACATACTGAGAGACACACACAGAGACACACCGATACAGGAAAATTAGACGGACACACACATGGAGAAAAACCCTCATCCAAAAAGAAACACACGCTGCTAAGATCAAGACACCCACACACACTAATAATCAGGCACACTCTCCGAGAGACACACACATTGAGAGAGGGTGAAAAACACACTGAGATATACACACAGAGACAGGCAGAGACAAGCAAAATGAGAGGGACACACACACACTGAGAGACATACACATAGAGTGGGAGAAACACACACACACACTAACAACCAGCTCGCTCACAATGAGAGAGATCACTGACAGAGACACACACCGAGAGACATTGAGAAACACACTGAGAGACACACATACAGAGACACACACTGAGACACATGCACAGGCCAACTGACAGGAACAAACACACAGAGAGACATACACATCCAGTGGGAGAAACACACACACACTAGAGCCAGGCACATGCACGATGAGAGAAACCCAGTCACAGAGACCCACACTGAGAGAGAGTGAAAAACACACTGAGAGAAATACAGAGAGACACACACAGAGACACACAGAGACAGGAAATCTCTCAGGAACACACACAGAGACACCCTCATCCACGTGGACACACATCCCCGAGAGCACGACACACACACAAACACTGAGAAACAGACACACTCACCCTGAGAGAGAAACACAGACTGAGAGGGATACACACACTGAAAGATATTCACTTCCAGAGCAAGAGACACCCACACACAGATGCACACACACAGGCACACACACACACTCGAGGAACCAGACACCCTCACAATGAGACACACTGAGAGGGACACTCTGAGACGAAGAAACAAACACAGAGAGACAAATTCTGAGAGACACACACAGAGACATACCGAGACAGGCAAAATTGGAGGGACAAACTCATGGAGAAACAACCTCATCCAGAAAGAGACACACACTCCTGAGATCAAGACAGCCACACACACTAATAATCAGACACACGATCAGAAAAATACACACATTGAGAGAGAGTGATAAACACCCTGAGAGATATGCACAGAGACACACAGAAAAGCAAAATGAGAGGGACACACACAAAACAGAGACATACACATAGAGTGGGAGAAACACACACACACACTCACAACCAGCTCACTCACAATGAGAGAAATCACTGAGAGACACACACCAAGACAGAGTGAGAAACACACTGAGAGACACACATACAGAGAAACACACTGAGAAACATACACAGGCAAACTGACGGGCACAAACACACTGAGAGACATACACATAGAGTGGGGGAAACACACACACACACTAAACACCATCTCTCTCAGAAAGAGAAAAATCACTGAGAGGCACACACCGAGAGGGAGTGAGAAATACACTGAGAGATACACATACAGAATGCCTGAGACATATGCACAGGCAAACTGACAGGCACAAACACACTGAGAAACATACACATCCATGGGGAAAAACCCACACACACACTAACAACCAGCTCGCTCTCAAAGAGAGAGATCAGTGAGAGAGACACACACCAAGAGAGAGTGAGAAACACACTGAGAGTTACACATACAGAGACACACACTGAGACACATGCACAGGCAAACTGACAGGCACAAACACACTGAGAGACATACAGATCCATGGTGAAAAACCCACACACACACTAACAACCAGCTCTCTCTGAAATAGAGAGATCACTGAGAGAGACATACACCTAGAGTGAGAAACACACTGAGAGACACTCATGCAGAGACACACACTGAGACACATACTCCGGCAAACTGACAAGCACCAACACACTGAGAGACATACACATACAGTGGGAGAAACACACACAAACTAGATCCAGGCATATGCACGATGAGAGAAAACCAGTCACAGAGGCTGACACTGAGAGAGAGTTAAAAACACACTGAGAGACACACAGAGAGACACACACAGAGACACACAGAGACAGGCAAACTGTCAGGGACACACACACTGAGAGACACCCTCATCCACGTAGAGACACACACCCCCGAGATCACGACACACACACACAAACACTGAGAAACAGACACACTCACCCTGAGAGAGAAAAACACACTGAGAGGGATACACACAATGAAAGATATTCACCTCCAGAGCGAGAGACACACACACACACACACACATTCGAGGAACTAGACACACTCACAATGACACAGTGAGAGGACACTCTGAGAGAACGGAACAAACACTGACAGGCACACATACTGAGAGACACACACAGAGACACACCGAGACAGGCAAAATTGGAGGGATACACTCATGGAGAAACAACCTCATCCAGAAAGAGACATACACTCCTGAGATCAAGACACCCACACACACTCATAATCAGACATACTCTCAGAGAGACACACACATTGAGAGAGAGTGAAAAACACACTGAGAGACACACACAAATTGACACATACTGAGAAACATACACAGGCAAACTGACATGCACAAACACACTGAGAGACATACACATCCAGTGGGAGAAACAAACACACACTAGATCTAGGCACATGCACAATGAGAGAAACCCAGTCACAGAGACCGACACTGAGAGCGAGTGAGAAACACACTGAGAGACACACATAAAGAGACACATACTGAGAAACATACACAGGCAAACTGATGGGCACAATCACACTGAGAGACATACACAAAGAGTGGGGGAAACACACACACACACTAACCACCAGCTCGCTCAGAAAGAGAAAAATCACTGAGAGGCACACACCGAGAGGGAGTGAGAAACACACTGAGAGACACACATACAGAGACACACACTGAGACACATACACAGGCAAACTGACAGGCACAAACACACTGAGAGACATAAACAGAGAGTGGGGGAAACACACACACACACTAACAACCAGCTGGCTCACAAAGAGAGAAATCACTGAGAGGCACACACCGAGAGGGAGTGAGAAACACACTGAGAGACACACATACAGAGACAAACACTGAGACACATACACAGGCAAACTGACAGGCACAAACCCACTGAGAGACATACACATCCATTGGGAAAAACCCACACACACACTAACAACCAGCTCGCTAACAAAGAGAGAGATCACTGAGAGAGACACACACCAAGAGAGAGTGAGAAACACACTGAGAGACACACATACAGAGACACACACTGAGACACATACACAGGCAAACTGACAGGCACAAACACACTGAGACACATACACATCCAGTGGGAGAAACACACACACACTAGAGCCAGGCACATGCACGATGAGAGAAACCCAGTCACAGAGACCCACCCTGAGAGAGAGTGGAAAACACACTGAGAGACACACACAGAGACACACAGAGACAGGAAAATCTCTCAGGGACAGACATCTGAGAGACACCCTCATCCATGTAGAGACACACATCCGAGAGCACGACACACACACAAACACTGAGAAAGAGACACACTCCCCCTGAGAGAGAAACACACACTGAGAGGGACACACACATTGAAAGATATTCACTTCCAGAGTGAGAGACACACACACACACACACGCGCACACACACACTCGAGGAACCAGACACTCTCACAATGAGACACACCTAGAGGGACACTCTGAGAGAAAGGAACAAACACTGAGAGACACACATACTGCGAGACACACACAGAGACACACCAAGACAGGCAAAATAGAGGACACACACATTGAAAAACACCCTTAACCAGAAAGAGACACACACTCCTGAGATCAAGACACACACACACTAATAATCAGACAAATTATCAGAGAGACACACACATTGAGAGAGATTGAAAAACATACTGAGAGATACGCACAGAGACACGCAGAGACAAGCAAAATGAGATGGACACACACACACTGAGAGACATACACATCCAGTTGGGGAAACACACATATACTAGAGCCAGTCACATGCACGATGAGAGAAACCCTGTCATAGAGACCCACACTGAGACAGAGTGAAAAACACGCTATGAGACACACAGAGAGACACACAGAGACAGGCAAACTCTCAGGGACACACACAGTGAGAGACACCCTCATCCACATAGAGACCCACAACCCAGAGAGCACGACACACACACAAACATAGAGAAACAGACACACTCACGCTTAGAGAGAAACACATTGAGAGGGATACACACACTGAACGATATACACCTCCCGAGCGAGAGACACACACAGACACATGCACACACACACTCGAGGAACCAGCCATCCTCACTATGTGACACACTTAGAGGGACACTCTGAGAGAAAGGAACAAACACTGAGAGACACACATAATGAGAGACACACAGAGAGGCACACCGAGACAGGCAAAATTAGAGGGACACACACATTGAGAAACACCCTCATGCAAAAAGAGACACACACTGCTGAGATCAAGACACCCACACACACTCATAATCAGACACACTCTCAGAGAGACACACACATTGAGAGAGACTGAAAAACACACTGAGAGATACAAACAAAGGCACGCAGAGACAAGCAAAATGTGAGGGATACACACACACACTGAGAGACATAAAAATAGAGTGGGAGAAACACACACACACACTAACAAACAGATTGCTCACAATGAGAGAGATCCCTGTGAGAGACACACACCAAGAGAGTGTGAGAAACACACTGAGAGACACTCATAGAGAGATACACACTGAGACACATACACAGGCAAACTGACAGGCGCAAACACACTGAGAGACATACACAACCAGTGGGAGAAACACACACACACTAGAGCCAGGCACATGCACAATGAGAGAAACACACTCACAGAGACCCACCCTGAGAGAGCGTGAAAAACAAACTGAGAGACAAACACAGAGACACACACAGAGACACATAGAGACAGGAAAACTGTCAGGGAAACACACACTGAGAGATACCCTCATCCAAGTGGAGACACACACCTTCGAGAGCACGACACACACAAAAACACTGTGAAACAGACACACTCACCCTGAGAGAGAAACACACACTGAGAGGGACACACACATTGAAAGATATTCACTTCCAGAGCGAGAGACACACACACACAAACATGCACACACACACACTCGAGGAACCAGACCCCCTCACAATGGGACTCACTGAGAGGGACACTCTGAGAGAAAGGTACAAACACTGAGAGACACAAATACTGAGAGACACACACAGAGACACACCGTGACAGGCAAAATTAGAGGGACACACTCATGGAGAAACAAACTCATCCAGAAAGACACATACACTCCTGAGATCAAGACTACCACACACACTCATAATCAGACACATTCCCTTAAAGACACACACATTGAGAGACAGTGAAAAACACACTGAGAGATACACACAGAGACACGCAGAGACAAGCAAAATGAGAGGGACAAACACACACTGAGAGACATACACATACAGTGGGAGAAACACACACACACCCTAACAACCAGTTCACTCACAATGAAGGAGATCACGGAGAGAGACACACACCGAGAGAGAGTGAGAAACACACTGAGTGACACACATACAGAGACATACACTGAGATATATACACAGGCAAACTGACAGGCACAAACACACTGAGAGACATACACATAGAGTGGGGGAAACACACACACACACTAACAACCAGCTCGCTCACAATGAGATGTGTATAAGAGACAGGGTGTATGGCTACCAAAAAGAGACACACACTCCTGGGATCAAGACAGCCACACACACTAATGATCAGACACAATCTCAGAGAAACACACACATTGAGAGAGACTGAAAAACACCCTGAGATACACACAGAGACATGCAGAGACAAGCAAAATGAGAGGGACATGCACACACTGAGAGACATAATCATAGAGTGGGAGAAACAGACAGACACACTAACAACCAGCTTGCTCACAATGAGAGAGATCACTGAGAGAGACACACACCGAGAGAGAGTGAGAAACACACTGAGAGACACACATACAGAGACACACACTGAGACACATACACAGGCAAACTGACAGGCACAAACACACTGAGTGACATACACATACAATGAGAGAGATCACTGAGAGAGACACACACCGAGAGAGAGTGAGAAACACGCTGAGAGACACACATACAGAGACACACTCTGAGACACATAAACAGGCAAACTGACAGGCACAAACACACTGAGAGAAATACACATCCAGTGGGAGAAACACACAGACTAGAGCCAGGCACATGCATGATGAGATAAACGCAGTCACAGAGACCCACACTGAGAGAGAGTGAAAAACTCACTGAGAGACATACAGAGAGACACACACAGAGACACACAGAGACAAGCAAACTCTCAGGGACACACACACTGAGAGACACCCTCATCCACGTAGAGACACAAACCCCCGAGAGCATGACACACACACAAACCCTGAGAAACAGACACATTCTCCATGAGAGAGAAAAACACACATAGACGGACACACACACTGAAAGATATTAACTTTCCAGGCGAGACACACACACACAGTCGAGGAAACAGACACCCTCACAATGACACACACTGAGAGAACACTCTGAAAGAAAGGAACAAACACTGAGAGACACAGAGACTGAGAGACACACAGACTGAGAGACACACTGAGACACACTCAGAGGGGCAAAATTAGAGGGACACACATGGAGAAACACACTCATCCCAAAAGAGACACACACGCTTGAGATCAAGACACCAACACACACTAATACTCGGACACACACTCAGAGAGACGCACACACTGAGAGAGAGTGAAAAACTCACTGAGAGATACACACAGAGACACACAGAGACAAGCAAAATGAGAGGGACACACCCACACTGAGAGACATACACATAGAGTGGGAGAAACACACACACACACACGAACAATCAGCTCGTGCACAATGAGAGAGATCACTGAGAGAGACACACAACGAGAGAGTGAGAAACACACTGAGAGACACACATACAGAGACACACACTGAGACACATGCACAGGCAAACTGACAGGCACAAGACACTGAGAGACATACACATCCAGTGGGAGAAACACACACACACTAGAGCCAGGCGCATGCATGAAGTGAGAAACCCAGTCACACAGACCCACACTGACAGAGAGTGAAAAACACACTGAGAGACACACAGAGAGACACACACAGAGACACACAGAGAAATCAAACTCTCAGGGGCAAACACACTGAGAGACATCCTCATCCACGTAGAGACAAACACCTGAGAGCAAGACACACAAAAAAAAAAACTGAGAAAAAGACACACTCACCCTGAGAGAGAAACACACACTGAGAGGGACACACACACTGAAAGATATTCACTTCCATAGTGAGACACACACACACACACGCATACACACACACTCGAGGAACCAGACACCCTCACAATGAGACACACTTAGAGGGACACTCTGAGAGAAAGGAACAAACACTGAGAGACACACATACTGAGAGACACGCACAGAGACACACCTAGACAGCCAAAATTAGAGGGACACACACATTGAGAATCACCCTCATCCAAATAGAGACACACACTCCTGAAATCAAGACACCCACACACACGAATGATCAGACAGAGTCTCAGAGAGACACACACATTGAGAGAGAGTGAAAAACACACTGAGAGATACACACAGAGACACGCAGAGACAAGCAAAATGAGAGGTAAACACACACACTGAGAGACATACACATACAGTGGGAGAAACACACACACACTAACAACCAGCTTGCTCACAATGAGAGAGATCACTGAGAGAGACACACACCAAGAGAGAGTGAGAAATACACTGAGAGACCCACATACAGAGACACACACTGAGACACATACACAGGCAAACTGACAGGCAAAAACACACAGAGAGACATACACATCCAGTGGGAGAAACACACATACACTAGAGCCAGGCACATGCACGATGAGAGAAAACAAGTCAAAGAGACCCACACTGAGAGAGAGTGAAAAACACACTGAGAGACACAGAGAGAGACACACACAGAGACACACACAGAGAGGAAAATCTCAGGGAGACACACAAGGAGAGACACCCTCATCCACTTAGACACAGACCCCTGAGAGCATGACACACAGAAAAACACAGAGAAACAGACACACTCACCCTGAGAGAGAAAGACACACTGAGAGGGACACACACACTGAAAGATATTCACTTCCTGAGCGAGAAACACACACACACACGCACACACACACTCAAGGAACCAGACACCCTCACAATGAGACACACTGAGAGGGACACTCTGAGAGAAAGGAACAAACACTGAGAGGCACACATACTGAGAGACACACAAGAGGCACACGGAGCCAGGCAAAATTAGAGGGACATACACATTGAGAAACACCCTCATCCAAAAAGAGTCACATACTCCTGAGATCAAGACAGCCACACACACTAAAAATCAGACACACTCTCAGAGAAACACACACAGTGAGAGAGAGTGAGAAACACACTGAGAGACAAACATAAAGAGACACACACTGAGACACAAACAAAGGCAAACTGACAGGCACAAACACACTGAGAGACATTCACATACAGTGGGAGAAACACACACACACTAGATCTAGGCACATGCATGATAAGAGAAACCCAGACACAGAGACCTACACTGAGAGAGAGTGAAAAACACACTGAGAGCCACACACAGAGACACACCGAGAGGGGCAACATTAGAGGGACACACACATTGAGAAACACCCTCATCCAAAAAGAGTCTCACACTCCTGAGATCAAGACAGCCACACACACTAATAATGAGACACTCTCAGATAAACACACACATTGAGAGAGAGTGAGAAACATACTGACATATACGCACAGAAACACGCAAGACAAGCAAAATGAGAGGGACACACACACACAGAGACATAAACATAGAGTGGGAGAAACACACACAGACACTAACAACCAGCTCGCTCACAAAGAGAGAAATCACTGAGAGAGATAAACACCAAGAGAGAGTGAGAAACACACTGAGAGACACACATACAGAGACACACACTGAGACACATACACAGGGAAACTGACAGGCACAAACACACTGAGAGACATACACATCCATTGGGAGAAACACACACACACTAGAGCCGGTAAAATGCACGATGAGAGAAACCCAGTCACAGAGACCCACACTGAGAGAGAGTGAAAAACACACTGAGAAACACAGAGAGAGACACACAGAGACAGGCAAACTGTCAGGGACACATACACTGAGAGACACCCACATCCACGTAGAGACACACACCCCCAAGAGCACGACACACACACAAAAACTCAGAAACAGTCACACTCACCCTGAGAGGGAAACACACACAGAGAGGGACACACACACTGAAAGATATTCACTTCCAGAGCAAGAGACACCCACAAACACACGCACATTCACATGCACACACACACACTCGAAGAACCAGACACCCTCAAAATGAGACCCACTGAGAGGGACACTCTGAGAGAAAAGAACAAACACTGAGAGACACACACAGAGACACACCGAGACAGGCCAAATTAGAGGGACACACACATTGAGAAGCAACTTAATCCAAAAGGATTCACACACTCTTGAGATCAATACAGACACACACACTAATAATCAGACACTCTCTCAGAGAAACACACACATTGAGAGAGAGTGAAAAACACACTGAGAGATACGAACAGAGACACGCAAGACAAGCCAAATGAGAGGGACATACACACACAGAGAGACACATACTGAGGGACACACTCTCTCAGAGAGACCCACACAATGAGAGAGAGTAAAAAATACACTGAGAGATACACGCAGAAACACGCAGAGACAAGCAAAATGAGAGGGACACACACACTGAGAGACATACACATAGATTGGGAGAAACACACACACAGTAACAACCAGCTAGCTCACAATGAGAGAGATCACTGAGAGAGACACACACCGAGAGAGAGTGAGAAACACACTGAGAAACACACATAAAGAGACACACACTGAGACACATACACAGGCAAACTGACAGGCACAAACACACTGAGAGACATACACATCCAGTGGGAGAAACACACACACACTAGAGCCAGGCACATGCACGATGAGAGAAACCCAGTCACAGAGACCCACACTGAGAGAGAGTGAAAAACACACTGAGAGAAATACAGAGAGACACACACAGAGACACACAGAGACAGTCAAACTGTCAGGGACACACACACGGAGAGACACCCTCATCCACATAGAGACATACACCCCCGAGAGCACGACACACACACAAACACTGAGAAACAGACACACTCCCCCTGAGAGAGAAACACATTGAGAGGGACACACACACTGAAAGATATTCCCTTCCAGAGCGAGACACACACACACACGCACAAACACACACTCGAGGAACCAGACACTCTCACAATGAGACACACAGAGAGGGACGCTCTGCGAGAAAGGAACAAACACTGAGAGACACACATACTGAGAGAAACACACAGACACACACCTATACAGGCAAAATTAGAGGGACACACACATTGAGAAACACCCTCATCAATAAAGAGACACACACTCCTGAGATCAAGACACCCACACACACTAATAATCAGACACACTCTCAGAGAGACACAGACATTGAGAGAGAGTGAAAAACACACTGAGAGATACACACAGAGACACGCAGAAACAAGCAAAATGAGAGGGACACACACACACTGAGAGACATACACATCGAGTGGGAGAAACACACACACACACTAACAACCAGCTTGCTCACAATGAGAGAGATCACTGAGAGAGACACACACCGAGAGAGAGTGAGAAACACACTGAGAGACACACATACAGAGACACACACTGAGACACATACACAGGCAAACTGACAGGCACAAACACACTGAGAGACATACACATCCAGTGTGAGAAAAACACACACACTGGAGCCAGGCATATGCAGGATGAGAGAAAACCAGTCACAGAGACCCACACTGAGAGAGAGTGAAAAACTCACTGAGAGACTCAAAGAGAGACACACACAGAGACACACAGAGACAGGCAAAATTAGAGGGACACACACTTTGAGAAACACCCTCATCCAAAAAGAGTCACCCACTCCTGAGATCAAGACACCCACACACACTAATGATCAGACCCACACTCAGAGAGACACACACATTGTGAGAGAGTGAAAAACACAATGAGAGACACACAGAGAGACATGCAGAGAGAAGCAAAATGAGAGGGACACACACACACTGAGAGACATACACATAGAGTGGGAGAAACACACACACACACTAACAACCAGCTTGCTCACAATGAGAGAGATCACTGAGAGAGACACACACCGAGAGAGAGTGAGAAACACACTGAGAGACACACATACAGAGACACACACTGAGACACATACACAGGCAAACTGACAGGCACAAACACACTGAGTGACATACACATCCAGTGGGAGAAACACCCACACACTAGAGCCAGGAACATGCATGATGAGAGAAATCCAGTCACAAAGACCCACACTGAGAGAGAGTGAAAAACACACTGAGAGACACACAACCAGAGATACACACTGAGACACATACACAGGGAAACTGACAGGCACAAACACACTGAGAGATACACAAATCCAGGGGGAGAAACAAACACACAATAGAGCGAGGCACATGCACAGATAGAGAAACACAGTCACAGAGACCCACACTTAGAGAGAGTGAAAAACACACTGAGAGAGACACAGAGACACACAGAGACACACAGAGACCGGAAAAATCTCAGGGACACACACAATGAGAGACACACTCATCCACGTAGACACACACCCCTGAGAGCACGACACACACACAAACTCTGAGAAACAGACACACTCACCCTGAGAGAGAAAGACACACTGAGAGGGATACACACACTGAAAGATATTCACCTCCAGATCGAGACACACACACACACACACACGCACACACACACTCGAGGAAAGAGATACCCTCACAATGACACACTGAGAGGACACTCTGAGAGAAAGGAACAAACACTGAGAGACACACATACTGAGAGAAACACACAGACACACACCTATACAGGCAAAATTAGAGGGACACACACATTGAGAAACACCCTCATCAATAAAGAGACACACACTCCTGAGATCAAGACACCCACACACACTAATAATCAGACACACTCTCAGAGAGACACAGACATTGAGAGAGAGTGAAAAACACACTGAGAGATACACACAGAGACACGCAGAAACAAGCAAAATGAGAGGGACACACACACACTGAGAGACATACACATCGAGTGGGAGAAACACACACACACACTAACAACCAGCTTGCTCACAATGAGAGAGATCACTGAGAGAGACACACACCGAGAGAGAGTGAGAAACACACTGAGAGACACACATACAGAGACACACACTGAGACACATACACAGGCAAACTGACAGGCACAAACACACTGAGTGACATACACATCCAGTGGGAGAAACACCCACACACTAGAGCCAGGAACATGCATGATGAGAGAAATCCAGTCACAAAGACCCACACTGAGAGAGAGTGAAAAACACACTGAGAGACACACAACCAGAGATACACACTGAGACACATACACAGGGAAACTGACAGGCACAAACACACTGAGAGACATACACATCCATTGGGAGAAACACACACACACTAGAGCCGGTAAAATGCACGATGAGAGAAACCCAGTCACAGAGACCCACACTGAGAGAGAGTGAAAAACACACTCAGAGACACACAGACACAGGCAAACTGTCAGGGACACACACACTGAGAGACACCCTCATCCACGTAGAGACACACACCCCTGAGACCACAACACACACACAAACACTGAGAAACAGAAACACTCACCCTGAGTGAGAAACACACTGAGAGGGAACACACACTGAAATATATTCACTTCCAGAGCGAGAGACACACACACACACACACACACACACTCGAGGAACCAGACACCCTCACAATGAGACACACTGAGAGGGACACTCTGAGAGAAAGGAACAAACACTGAGAGACACACATACTGAGAGACACACATACTGAGAGACACACATACTGAAAGACACACACAGAGACACACCGAGGCAGGCAAAATTTGATGGATACACTCATGGAGAAACAACCTTTTCCAAAAAGAGACACACACTCCTGAGATCAAGACACCCACACACACTCATAAAAAGACACACTCTCAGAGAGACACACACATTGAGAGAGAGTGAAAAACACACTGAGAGATACACACAGAGACACGCAAGACAAGCCAAATGAGAGGGACATACACACACACAGAGACATACACATAGTTTGGGAGAAACACACACACACATTGACAACCAGCTCGCTCAAAAAGAGAGAGATCACTGAGAGAGACACACAGCAAGAGAGAGTGAGAAACACATGAGAGACATACATAAAGAGAAACACACTGAGACACACACACAGGCAAAGTGACATGTAGAAATACACTGAGAGACATTCACATACATTGGGAGAAAAAAACACACTCTAGATCTAGGCACATGCACAATGAGAGAAACACAGCCACAGAGACCCACACTGAGAGAGAGAAAAAAACACACTGAAAGACACACAGAGAGACACACAGAGACAGGCAACTGTCAGGGACACACGCTGAGAGACACTCCCATCCACTTAGAGACAGACACCCCTGAGAGCACGTCACACACACAAACACTGAGAAACAGACACACTCACCCTGAGAGAGAAAGACACACTGAGAGGGATACACACACTGAAAGATATTCACCTCCAGAGCGAGACACACACACACACACACACACGAAAACACACACACTCGAGGAACTAGACACCCTCACAATGACACACTGAGAGGACACTCTGAGAAAAAGGAACAAACACTGAGAGACACACATACTGAGAGACACACACAGAGACACACGGAGACAGGCAAAATGAGAGGGACACACTCATGGAGAAATAACCTCATCCAGAAAGAGACACACACTCCTGAGATCAAGACACCCACACACACTCATAATCAGACACACCCTCATAGAGACACAAACATTGAGATAGTGAAAAACACACTGAGAGACACACAAAGAGACACACCGAGACAAGCAAAATGAGAGGGACACACACACACTGAGAGACATACACATAGAGTGGGGGAAACACACACACACACTAACAACCAGAGCACTCACAATGAGAGAGATCACTGAGAGACACACACCAAGAGAAAGTGAGAAACAGACTGAGAGACACACATACAGAGACACACACTGAGACACATACACAGGCAAACTGACAGGCACCAACACACTGAGAGACATACACATCCAGTCGGAGAAACACACACACACTAGAGCCAGGAACATGCATGAAGAGACAAACACAGTCACAGAGACCCACACTGAGAGAGAGAGAGAAACACACTGAGAGTCACATAGAGAGACACACACAGAGACACACAGAGGCAGGAAAACTCTCAGGAACACACACAATGAGAGACACCCTCATCCACATAGACACACACCCCCGAGAGTAAGACACAAACACAAACACTGAGAAACAGACACACTCATCCTGAGAGAGAAAGACACACTAAGAGGGATACACACACTGAAAGATATTCACTTCCAGAGGGAGAGACACACACACACACACACACACACACACGCACACACACACTCGAGGAACCAGACACCCTCACAAGGAGACACACTGAGAGGGACACTCTGAGAGAAAGGAACAAACACTGAAAGACACACATAGTGAGAGACACACACAGAGACACACCAAGACAGGCCAAATTAGATCGACACACACATTGAGAAACACCCTCATCCAAAAAGAGACACACACTCCTGAGATCAAGACAGCCACACACACTCATAATCAGACACACTCTCAGAGAAACACACACATTGAGAGAGATTGAAAAACACACTGAGAGATACGCACAGGGACTCGCAAGACAAGCAAAATGAGAGGGACACACACACACACAGAGACATACACATAGAGTGGGAAAAACACACACACACACTAACAACCAGCTCACTCACAAAGAGAGACATCACTGAGAGAGACACACACCAAGAAAGAGTGAGAAACACACTGAGAGATACATATAAAGAGACACACACTGATAAAGATACGCAGGCAAAGTGACATGCAGAAACACACTGAGAGACATTCACATACAGTGGGAGAAACACACACACACTAGATCTAGGCACCTGCACGATGAGAGAAACCCAGTCACAGAGACGCACACTGAGAGAGAGTGAAAAACACACTGAGAGACACACTGAGAGACACACAGAGAGACACACAGAGACAGGCAAACTCTCAGGGACACACACACTGAGAGACACCCTCATCCAAGTAGAGACACACACCCCCGAGAGCACGACACACACTCAAACACTGAGAAACAGACACACTCACCATGGGAGAGAAAGACACACTGAGAGGGACACACACACTGAAAGATATTCACCTCCAGAGCGAGAGATACACACACGCACACACACACACTCGAGCAACTAGACACCCTCACAATGACACACTGAGAGGACACTCTGAGAGAAAGGAACAAACACTGAGAGACATACATACTGAGAGAAACACACAGAGACACACCAAGACAGGCAAAATAGAGGGACACACTCATGGAGAAAAAACCTCATCCAGAAAGAGACACACACTCCTGAGATCAAGACACCTACACACACTAATGAACACACAAACACTCTCAGAGAGACACACACATTGAGAGAGAGTGAAAAACACACTGAGATATACAGGCAGAGACACGCAGACACAAGCAAAATGAGAGAAACACACCCACACTGAGAAACATACACATAGAGTGGGAGAAACACACACAGACTAACAACCAGCTAGTTCACAATGACAAAGATCACTGAGAGAGACTCACACCTAGAGAGAGTGAGAAACACACTGAGAGACACATACAGAGACACACACTGAGACACATACTCAGGCAAATTGCCAGGAACAAACACCCTGAGAGACGTACACATCCAGTGGGAGAAAGACACACACACTAGAGCTGGGCACATGCACGATGAGAGAAACCCAGTCACAGAGACCCACACTGAGAGAGAGTGAAAAACACACTGAGAGATACACAGGGAGACACACAGAGAGACACACAGAGACAGGCAAACTGTAAGGGACACACACACTGAGAGACACCCTCATCCATGTAGACACACACCCCCGAGAGCACGACACACACACAAACACTGAGAAACAGACACACTCACCCTGAGAGAGAAACACACACTGAGAGGGATACACACATTGAAAGATATACACCACCAGAGTGAGAGACACACACACACACACGCACGCACAGACACTCGAGCAACTAGACACCCTCACAATGACACTCTGAGAGAAAGGAACAAACACTGAGAGACACACAGACTGAGAGACCCACACAGAGACTCACCGAGACATGCAAAATAAGAGGGACACACTCATGGAGAAACAACCTCATTCAGAAAGAGACACACACTCCTGAGATCAAGACACCCACACACACTAATAATCAGACACTCTCAGGGAGACACACATGTTGAGAGAGAGTGAAAAACACACTGAGAAATGCACACAGAGACACGCAGAGACGGAAAATGAGAGGGACACATACACACTAAGAGGCATACAAATAGAGTGGGAGAAACACACACACACACTAACAACCAGCTCGCTCACAATGAGAGAGATCACTGAGAGAGACACACACCAAGAGAGAGTGAGAAACACACTGAGAGACACACATACAGAGACACACAATGAGACACATATGCAGGCAAACTGACAGGCACAAACACACTTAGAGATAGACACAAAGAGTGGGGGAAACACACACACACAATAACAATCAGCTTGCTCACAAAGAGAGAAATCACTGAGGCACACACCGGGAGGGAGTGAGAAACACACTGAGAGACACACATACAGAGACATACACTGAGACACATACTCAAGCAACCTGACAGGCAAACACACTGAGAGACATACACATCCACTGGGAGAAACCCACACACACACTAACAACCAGCTCGATCAGAAAGAGAGAGATCACTGAGAGAGACACACACCAAGAGAGAGTGAGAAACACACTGAGAGACACACATACAGAGACACACACTGAGACACATGCACAGGCAAACTGACAGGCACAAACACACTGAGAGACATACACATCCAGTGGGAGAAACACCCACACACTAGAGCCAGGAACATGCATGATGAGAGAAATCCAGTCACAAAGACCCACACTGAGAGAGAGTGAAAAACACACTCAGAGACACACAGACACAGGCAAACTGTCAGGGACACACACACTGAGAGACACCCTCATCCACGTAGAGACACACACCCCTGAGACCACAACACACACACAAACACTGAGAAACAGAAACACTCACCCTGAGTGAGAAACACACTGAGAGGGAACACACACTGAAATATATTCACTTCCAGAGCGAGAGACACACACACACACACACACACACACACACACACACAATCGAGGAACCAGACACCCTCACAATGAGACACACTGCGAGGGACAATCTGAGAGAAAGGAACAAACACTGAGAGACACACATATTGAGACACACACACAGAGACACACCGAGACAGGCAAAATTAGAGGGACACACACATTGAGAAACACCCTCATCCAAAAAGAGACACACACTCCTGAGATCAAGACACACACACACACTAATGAAGAGACACGGTCTGAGAGAGACACACACATTGAGAGAGAGTGCAAAACACACTGAGAGATGCACACAGAGACATGCAGAGACAAGCACAATGAGAGGGACACACACACTGAAAGATATTCACTTCCAGAGCAAGAGACACAGACACACACACACGCACACACAGACACTCGAGGAACCAGACACCCTCAAAATGAGACACACTGAGAGGGACACTCTGATAGAAAGGAACAAACACTGAGAGACAGACATACTGAGAGACACACACAGAGACACACCGATACAGGAAAATTAGACGGACACACACATGGAGAAAAACCCTCATCCAAAAAGAAACACACGCTGCTAAGATCAAGACACCCACACACACTAATAATCAGGCACACTCTCCGAGAGACACACACATTGAGAGAGGGTGAAAAACACACTGAGATATACACACAGAGACAGGCAGAGACAAGCAAAATGAGAGGGACACACACACACTGAGAGACATACACATAGAGTGGGAGAAACACACACACACACTAACAACCAGCTCGCTCACAATGAGAGAGATCACTGACAGAGACACACACCGAGAGACATTGAGAAACACACTGAGAGACACACATACAGAGACACACACTGAGACACATGCACAGGCCAACTGACAGGAACAAACACACAGAGAGACATACACATCCAGTGGGAGAAACACACACACACTAGAGCCAGGCACATGCACGATGAGAGAAACCCAGTCACAGAGACCCACACTGAGAGAGAGTGAAAAACACACTGAGAGACACACAGACACAGGCAAACTGTCAGGGACACACACACTGAGAGACACCCTCATCCACGTAGAGACACACACCCCTGAGACCACAACACACACACAAACACTGAGAAACAGAAACACTCACCCTGAGTGAGAAACACACTGAGAGGGAACACACACTGAAATATATTCACTTCCAGAGCGAGAGACACACACACACACACACACACACACACACACACACAATCGAGGAACCAGACACCCTCACAATGAGACACACTGCGAGGGACAATCTGAGAGAAAGGAACAAACACTGAGAGACACACATATTGAGACACACACACAGAGACACACCGAGACAGGCAAAATTAGAGGGACACACACATTGAGAAACACCCTAATCCAAAAAGAGACACACACTCCTGAGATCAAGACACACACACACACTAATGAAGAGACACGGTCTGAGAGAGACACACACATTGAGAGAGAGTGCAAAACACACTGAGAGATGCACACAGAGACATGCAGAGACAAGCACAATGAGAGGGACACACACACTGAAAGATATTCACTTCCAGAGCAAGAGACACAGACACACACACACGCACACACAGACACTCGAGGAACCAGACACCCTCAAAATGAGACACACTGAGAGGGACACTCTGATAGAAAGGAACAAACACTGAGAGACAGACATACTGAGAGACACACACAGAGACACACCGATACAGGAAAATTAGACGGACACACACATGGAGAAAAACCCTCATCCAAAAAGAAACACACGCTGCTAAGATCAAGACACCCACACACACTAATAATCAGGCACACTCTCCGAGAGACACACACATTGAGAGAGGGTGAAAAACACACTGAGATATACACACAGAGACAGGCAGAGACAAGCAAAATGAGAGGGACACACACACACTGAGAGACATACACATAGAGTGGGAGAAACACACACACACACTAACAACCAGCTCGCTCACAATGAGAGAGATCACTGACAGAGACACACACCGAGAGACATTGAGAAACACACTGAGAGACACACATACAGAGACACACACTGAGACACATGCACAGGCCAACTGACAGGAACAAACACACAGAGAGACATACACATCCAGTGGGAGAAACACACACACACTAGAGCCAGGCACATGCACGATGAGAGAAACCCAGTCACAGAGACCCACACTGAGAGAGAGTGAAAAACACACTGAGAGACACACAGAGAGACACACACAGAGACACACAGAGACAGGAAAACTCTCAGGGACTCACACACTGAGAGACACACTCAACCATGTAGACACACACCCCAGAGAGCATGACACACACACAAACACTGAGAAACAGACATACTCACCCTGAGAGAGTAACACACTGAGAGGGACACACACACTGAAAGATATTCACTTCCAGACTGAGAGACACACACTTGCACACACACGCACACACACACTCGAGGAACTAGACAACCTGACAATGAGACACACAGAGAGGGACACTCTGAGAGAAAGGAACAAACACTGAGAGACACACATACTGATAGACAGACACAGAGACACACCGAGACAGGCAAAATTAGAGGGACACACACATTGAGAAACACCCTCATCCAAAAAGAGTCACACACTCCTGAGATCAAGACACCCACACACACTAATAATCAGACACACTCTCAGAGAGACACAGACATTGAGAGAGAACACCCCAGAGAGCATGACACACACACAAACACTGAGAAACAGACATACTCACCCTGAGAGAGTAACACACTGAGAGGGACACACACACTGAAAGATATTCACTTCCAGACTGAGAGACACACACTTGCACACACACGCACACACACACTCGAGGAACTAGACAACCTGACAATGAGACACACAGAGAGGGACACTCTGAGAGAAAGGAACAAACACTGAGAGACACACATACTGATAGACAGACACAGAGACACACCGAGACAGGCAAAATTAGAGGGACACACACATTGAGAAACACCCTCATCCAAAAAGAGTCACACACTCCTGAGATCAAGAGAGCCACACACACTCATAATCAGACACACTCTCAGAGAAACACACACATTGAGAGACACTGAAAAACATACTGAGAGATACACACAGAGACACGCAAGACAAGCAAAATGAGAGGGACACACACACACAGAGACATATACATAGAGTGGGAGAAACACAGACACACACTAACAACCAGCTCGCTCAAAAAGAGAGAAATCAATGAAGGGAGACACACCAAGAGAGACTGAGAAACACACTGAGAGACACTCATACAGAGACACACACTGAGACACATACACAGGCAATCGGAAAGGCAAAAACACAGTGAGAATCATTCACATACATTGGGAGAAACACACACACACTAGATCTAGGAACATGCACAACGAGAGAAACCCAATCAAGAGATCGACACTGAGAGAGAGTGAAAAACACACTGAGAGACACACAGAGAGACACACACAGAGACACGGAGAGACAGGAAAACACTCAGGGACACACACACTGAAAGACACCTTCAACCACGTAGAAACACACCCCCGAGAGCAAGACACACACACAAACACTGAGAAACAGACCCACTCACCCTGAGAGAGAAACTCACACTGAGAGGGACACAGTCACTGAAAGATGTTCACATCCAGAGCGAGAGAAACACACACACACACACGCACACACACACTCGAGGAACCAGACACCCTCACAATGAGAGACACTGGGACAGACACTCTGAGAGAAAGGAATAAACACTGAGAGACACACATCCTGAGAGACACACACAGAGACAGACCGAGACAGGCAAAATTAGAGGGACATACACATTGAGAAATACTCTCCTCCAAAGAGTCACACACTCGTGAGATCAAGACAGCCACACACACTACTAATCAGACACACTCTCAGAGAAACACACACATTGAGAGACAGTGAAAAACACACTGAGTGACACGCACAGAGACACGCAAGACAAGCAAAATGACAGGGACACACACACAAAGAGAGACATACACATAGAGTGGGAGAAAAACACACACACTAACAACCAGCTCGCTCACAAAGAGAGAAATCACTGAGACACACACCAAGAGAGAGTGAGAAACACACTGAGAGACACACACTGAGAGACATACACAGGCAAAGTGACAGGCAGAAACACACTGAGAGACATTCACATACACTGGGAGAAACACACACACACTAGATCTAGGCACATGCACGATGAGAGAAACCCAGTCACAAGGACCCACACTGGGACAGAGTGAAAAACACACTGAGAGACACACAGAGAGACACAAACAGAGACACACAGAGACAGGCAAACTCTCAGGGACACACACACTGAGAGACACCCTCATCCACGTAGAGACACCCCACCCCGAGAGCACGACACTCACACAAACACTGAGAAACAGACACACTCAACCTGAGAGAGAAACACACACTGAGAGGGATACACATACTGAAAGATATTCACCTCCAGAGCGGGAGATACACATACATACACGCACACACACACTCGAGGAACTAGACACCCTCACAATGACACACTGAGAGGACACTCTGAGAGAAAGAAACAAACACTGAAAGACACACATACTGAGAGACACACACAAAGACACACTGAGACAGGCAAAATTAGAGGGACACACTCATGGAGAAACAACCTCATCTAGAAAGAGACACACACTCCTGAGATCAAGACACCCACACACTCTCATAATCAGACACACTCTCAGAGAGACACACACATTGAGAGAGAGTGAAAAACACACTGAGAGATACACACAGAGACACGCAGAGACAGGTAAAATGAGAGGGACACACACACACACAGAGACATACACATAGAATGGGAGAAAAACACACACACACTAACAACCAGCTCGCTCACAATGAGAGAGATCACTGAGAGAGACACACACCGAGAGAGAGTGAGAAACACACTGAGAGACACACATACAGAGACACACACTGAGACACATACACAGGCAAACTGACAGGCACAAACACACTGAGAGACATACACATCCATTGGGAGAAACACACACACACTAGAGCCGGTAAAATGCACGATGAGAGAAACCCAGTCACAGAGACCCACACTGAGAGAGAGTGAAAAACACACTCAGAGACACACAGACACAGGCAAACTGTCAGGGACACACACACTGAGAGACACCCTCATCCACGTAGAGACACACACCCCTGAGACCACAACACACACACAAACACTGAGAAACAGAAACACTCACCCTGAGTGAGAAACACACTGAGAGGGAACACACACTGAAATATATTCACTTCCAGAGCGAGAGACACACACACACACACACACACATGCACACACACACAATCGAGGAACCAGACACCCTCACAATGAGACACACTGCGAGGGACAATCTGAGAGAAAGGAACAAACACTGAGAGACACACATATTGAGACACACACACAGAGACACACCGAGACAGGCAAAATTAGAGGGACACACACATTGAGAAACACCCTAATCCAAAAAGAGACACACACTCCTGAGATCAAGACACACACACACACTAATGAAGAGACACGGTCTGAGAGAGACACACACATTGAGAGAGAGTGCAAAACACACTGAGAGATGCACACAGAGACATGCAGAGACAAGCACAATGAGAGGGACACACACACTGAAAGATATTCACTTCCAGAGCAAGAGACACAGACACACACACACGCACACACAGACACTCGAGGAACCAGACACCCTCAAAATGAGACACACTGAGAGGGACACTCTGATAGAAAGGAACAAACACTGAGAGACAGACATACTGAGAGACACACACAGAGACACACCGATACAGGAAAATTAGACGGACACACACATGGAGAAAAACCCTCATCCAAAAAGAAACACACGCTGCTAAGATCAAGACACCCACACACACTAATAATCAGGCACACTCTCCGAGAGACACACACATTGAGAGAGGGTGAAAAACACACTGAGATATACACACAGAGACAGGCAGAGACAAGCAAAATGAGAGGGACACACACACACTGAGAGACATACACATAGAGTGGGAGAAACACACACACACACTAACAACCAGCTCGCTCACAATGAGAGAGATCACTGACAGAGACACACACCGAGAGACATTGAGAAACACACTGAGAGACACACATACAGAGACACACACTGAGACACATGCACAGGCCAACTGACAGGAACAAACACACAGAGAGACATACACATCCAGTGGGAGAAACACACACACACTAGAGCCAGGCACATGCACGATGAGAGAAACCCAGTCACAGAGACCCACACTGAGAGAGAGTGAAAAACACACTGAGAGACACACAGAGACACACACACAGAGACACACAGAGACAGGAAAACTCTCAGGGACACACACACTGAGACACCCTCATCCACGTAGACACACACCCCCGAGAGCATGACACACACACAAACACTGAGAAACAGACACACTCACCCTGAGAGAGAAACTCACACTGAAAGGGACACACTCACTGAAAGATATTCACATCCAGAACGAGAGACACACACACACACACACACGCACACACATATTCGAGGAACCAGACACCCTGATAATGAGACACACTGAGAGGGACACTCTGAGAGAAAGGAACAAACACTGAGAGACACACATACTCAGAGACACACAAATAGACACACCGAGGCAGGCAACATAAGAGGGACACACACATTGAGAAACACCCACAACAAAAAGAGTCACACACTCCTGAGATCAAGACAGCCACACACACTAATAATCAGACACACTCTCCGAGAAACACACACATTGAGAGAGAGTGAAAAACACACTGAAAGATACGCACAGAGACACGCAAGACAAGCAAAATGAGAGGCACACACACACACACATAGACATGCACATAGAGTGGGAGAAACACACACACACACTAACAACCAGCTTCCTCACAAAGAGAGAAATCACTGAGAGAGACACACACTGAGAAAGAGTGAGAAACACATTGAGAGACACACATACAGAGACACACAATGAGAAACATACACAGGCAAAGTAACAGGAAGAAACACACTGAGAGACATTCACATACAGTGGGAGAAACACACACACACTAGAGCCAGGCACATACACGAAGAGGGAAACCCAGTCACAGAGACCCACACTGAGAGAGAGTGAAAAACACACTGAGAGACACACAGAGAGACACACAGAGAGACACACAGAGGCAGGCAAACTGTCACGGACACACACACTGAGAGACACCCTCATCCACATATAGATACACACCCCCGAGAGCATGACACACACACAAACACTGAGAAACAGACACACTCACCCTGAGAGAGAAAGACACACTGAGAGGGATACACACACTGAAAGATATTCACCTCCAGAGCGAGAGACACACACACACACACGCACACACACACACTCGAGCAACTAGACACCCTCACAATGACACACTGAGAGGACACTCTGAGAGAAAGGAACAAACAATGAGAGACAAACATACTGAAAGACACTCACAGAGACACACCGAGACAGGCAAAATTAGAGGGACACATTCATGGAGAAACAACTTCATCCAGAAAGAGACAAACACTCCTGAGATCAAGACACCCACACACACTAATAATCAGACACACTCTCAGAGAGACACAGACATTGAGAGAGAGTGAAAAACACACTGAGAGATACACACAGAGACACGCAGAAACAAGCAAAATGAGAGGGACACACACACACTGAGAGACATACACATCGAGTGGGAGAAACACACACACACACTAACAACCAGCTTGCTCACAATGAGAGAGATCACTGAGAGAGACACACACCGAGAGAGAGTGAGAAACACACTGAGAGACACACATACAGAGACACACACTGAGACACATACACAGGCAAACTGACAGGCAGAAACACACTGAGAGACATACACATAGAGTGGGGGAAACACACACACACACTAGCAACCAGCTCGCTCACAAGGATAGAAATCACTGAGAGTCACACATGGAGAGGGAGTGAGAAACACACTGAGAGACACACATAGAGAATCACACACTGAGACACACGCACAGGTAAAATGACCGGCACAAACCCACTGAGAGACATACACATCCAGTGGGAGATTGAGAGAAACCCACACACACACTAACAACCAGCCCGCTCACAAAGAGTGAGATCACTGAGAGAGACACACACCAAGAGAGAGAGTGACAAACACACTGAGAGACACTCATACAGAGACACACACTGAGACACATACACAGGCAAACTGACAGACACAAACAAACTGAGAGACATACACATCCAGTGGGAGAATTCACACACACTAGAGCCAGGCACATGAACGAAGTGAGAAACCCAGTCACAGAGACCCACACTGAGAGAGAGTGAAAAACACACTGAGAGACACACACAGAGACACACACAGAGACAAACAGAGACAGGAAAACGGTCACGGACACACAAACTGAGAGACACCTTCATCCACGTAGAGACACACACCCCCGAGAACACGACACACACACAAACACTGAGAAACAGACACACTCACCCTGAGAGAGAAAGACACACTGAGAGGGATACACACACTGAAAGATATTCACCTCCAGAGCGAGACACACACACACACACACGCACACACACAAACTCGATGAACTAGACACCCTCACAATGAGACACACTGAGAGGACACTCTGAGAGAAAGGAACAAACACTGAGAGACACACATACTGAGAGACACACACAGACACACACCTATACAGGCAAAATTAGAGGGACACACACATTGAGAAACACCCTCATCAATAAAGAGACACACACTCCTGAGATCAAGACACCCACACACACTAATAATCAGACACACTCTCAGAGAGACACAGACATTGAGAGAGAGTGAAAAACACACTGAGAGATACACACAGAGACACGCAGAAACAAGCAAAATGAGAGGGACACACACACA
>SJYT01072048.1:45883-74104 GCA_006410635.1 Cephalophus harveyi
CTCTCAGGGACACAAACACTGAGACACCCTCATGCACGTAGACACACACCTCTGAGAGCATGACACACACACAAACACTGAGAAACAGAAACACACACCCTGAGCGAGAAACCCACACTGAGAAGGACACACTCACTGAAAGTTATTCACATCCAGAGCGAGAGAGACACACAGACAAACACACGCAGACACACACTCGAGGAACTAGACTCCCTCACAGTGAGACACACTGAGAGGGACACTCTGAGAGAAAGGAACAAACACTGAGAGACACACATACTGAGAGACACACACAGAGACACACCGAGACAGGCAACATTAGAGGGACACACACAGTGAGAAACACCTTCATCCAAAAAGAGTCACACACTCCTGAGATCAAGACAGACACACACACTAATACTCAGACACACTCTCAGAGAAACAGACACATTGAGAGAGAGTGAAAAACACACTGAGAGATAGGCACAGAGACACGCAAGACAAGCAAAATGAGAGGGACACACACACATACAGAGACATACACATAGAGTGGGAGAAAAACACACACAACCAGCTGGCTCACAAAGAGAGAAATCACTGAGAGAGACACACACCAAGAGAGAGTGAGAAACACACTGAGAGACACACATAAAGAGACACACACTGAGAAACATACACAGGCAAATTGACAGGCAGAATCACACTGAGAGACATTCACATACAGTGGGAGAAACACACACACACTAGATCTAGCCACATGCACAATGAGAGAAACCCAGTCACAGAGACCCACACTGAGGGAGAGTGGAAAACACACATAGAGACACACAGAGAGACACCCACAGAGACACACAGAGACAGGCAAACTGTCAGGGACACACACACACAGAGACACCCTCATCCACGTAGAGACATACACCCCCGAGAGCACGACACACACAAAAAACTGAGAAACAGACACACTCACCCTGAGAGAGAAAGACACACTGAGAGGGACACACACACTGAAAGATATTCACCTCCAGAGAGAGAGACACACACACACACACGCACACACACAGACTCGAGGAACTAGACACCCTCACAATGACACACTGAGAAGACACTCTGAGAGAAAGGAACAAACTCTGAGAGACACACATACTGAGACACACACACAAAGACACACTGAGACAGGCAAAATTAGAGGGACACCCTCATGGAGAAACATCCTCATCTAGAAAGAGGCACACACTCCTGAGATCAAGACACGCACAAAATCTCATAATCAGACACACTCTCAGAGAGACACACACATTGAGAGAGAGTGAATAACACACTGAGAGGTACACACAGAGACACACAGAGACAAGCAGAATGAGATGGACACACACACACACAGAGACATACACATAGAATGGGAGAAACACACACACACACTAACAACCAGCTTGCTCACAATGAGAGAGATCACTGAGAGAGACACACACAGAGACACACACAGAGACACACAGTGACAGGAAAACATTCAGGGACTCACACACTGAGACACACTCATCCACGTAGACACACACCCCCGAGAGCATGACACAAACACAAACACTGAGAAACAGACACACTCACCCTGAGAGAGAAACCCACAATGAGAGGGACACGCTCCCTGAAAGATATTCACATCCAGAATGAGAGACACACACACACTCACACGCACACACATATTCGAGGAACCAGACACCCTGACAATGAGACACGCTGAGAGGGAAACTCTGAGAGAAAGGAACAAACACTGAGAGACACACATACTGAGAGACACACAAAGAGACACACCGAGATAGGCAACATAAGAGGGACACACATATTGAGAAACACCCTCATCGAAAAAGAGTCACACACTCCTGAGATCAAGACAGCCACACACACTAATAATCAGACACTCTCAGAGAAACACACACATTGAGAGAGAGTGGAAAACACACTGAAAGATATGCACAGAGTCACGCAAGACAAGCAAAATGAGAGGGACACACACACACACACAGACATGCACATAGAGTGGGAGAAACACACACACACACTAACAACAGGCTTGCTCACAAAGAGAGAAATCACTGAGAGAGACACACACTGAGAGAGAGTGAGAAACACACTGAGAGACACACAAAAAGAGACACACACTGAGAAACATACACAGGCAAAGTAACAGGAAGAAACACACTGAGAGACATTCACATACAGTGGGAGAAACACACACATACTAGATCTAAGCACATGCATGATGAGAGAAACCCAGTCACAGAGACGTACACTGAGAGAGAGTGAGAAACACACTGAGAGACACACATAAAGAGACACACACAGAGACACAAAGAGACAGGCAACTCTCAGGGACACACACACTGAGAGACACCCTCATCCACGTAGAGACACACACCCCCGAGAGCACGCCACACACACAAACACTGAGGAACAGACACAATCACCCTGTGAGAGAAAAACACAGTGTGAGGTACACACACACTGAAAGAAATTCACTTCCAGAGCCAGAGACACACACACACATGAACACACACCCTTGAGGAACCAGACACCCTCATAATGAGTCCCGCTGAGAGGGACACTCTGAGAGAAAGGAACAAACACTGAAAGACACACATACTGTGGGACACACACAGCGGCACACCGAGACAAGGAATATTAGAGGGACACACACATTTAGAAACACTCTCATCCAAAAAGAGACACACACTGCTGAGATCAAGACACCCACACACAATGATAATCAGACACACTCTCAGAGAGACACACACATTTAGAGAGACTGAAAAACACACTGAGAGATACACACAGAGACAGCCAGAGAAAAGCAAAATGAGTGTGACTCATGCACATTGAGAGACATAAAAATAGAGTGGGAGAAACACACACACACATTAACAACCAGCTCGCTCACAAAGAGAGAGATCACTGAGAGAGACACACACCGAGAGAGAGTGAGAAACACACTGGGAGACACACATACAGAGACACACACTGAGACACACACACAGGCAAACTGACAGGCACAAACACACTGAGAGAAATAGACATACAGTGGGAGAAACACACACACACTAGAGCCAGGGACATGCACAAGGAGAGAAACCCTGTCACAGAGACCCACACTGAGAGAGAGTGAAAAACACAATGAAACACACATTTAGAGACACACATAGAGACACACAGAGACAGGCAAACTCTCAGGGACACAGACACTGAGAGACACCCTCATCCATGTAGAGACACACACCCCCGAGAGCACCACACACACAAAACCTTGAGAAACAGACACATTCACCCTGAGAGAGAAACACACACTGAGAGGGACACACACACTGAAAGATATTCATTTCCAGAGTGAGAAACACACACACACACACACGCACACATACACACTCGAGGAACAAGACACCCTCACAATGAGACACACTCAGAGGGACACTCTGAGAGAAAGGAACAAACCCTGAGAGACACACATACAGGAGACACAAACAGAGGCACACCAAGACAGGCAAAATGAGAGGGACACACACATTGAGAAACACTCTCACCCAAAAAGAAACACACACTCTTGAGATCAAGACACCCACACACACTAATGATCAGACACACTCTTAGAGAGACACACACAGTGAGAGAGAGTTAAAAACACAATGAGAGATACACACAGATACACGCAGAGACAAGCAAAATGAGAGGCACAAACACACACTGAGAGACATACACATACAGTGGGAGAAACACACACACACTAGAGCCAGGCACATGCACGAAGAGAGAAAACCAGTCACAGAGACCCACACTGAGAGAGAGTGAAAAACACACTGAGAAAAACACACAGAGACACACAGAGACAGGCAATCTGTCAGGGACACACACACTGAGAGACACCCTCATCCACATAGAGACACACATCCCGGAGAACACGACACACACACAAACACTGAGAAAAGGACACACTAACCCTGAGAGAGAAAGACACACTGAGAGGGATACACACGCTGAAAGATATTCACCTCCAGAGTGAGAGACACACAGACACACATGCACACACACACACTCAAGGAACTAGACACCCTCACAGTGACACACTGAGAGGACACCCTGAGAGAAAGGAACAAACACTGAGAGACACACATACTGAGAGACACACAAAGAGACACACTGAGACAGGCAAAATTAGTGGGGCACACTCATGGAGAAACAACCTCATCCAGAAAGAGACACACACTCCTGAGATCAAGACACCCACACACACTCATAATCAGACACACTCTCAGAGAAACACACACATTGAGAGAGAGTGAAAAACACACTGAGCGATACACACAGAGACAAACAGAGAAAAGTAAAATGAGACAGACACACACACACACAGAGACATACACATAGAGTGGGAGAAACACACACACACACTAACAACCAGCTCGCACACAATGAGAGAGATCACTGAGAGAGACACACACTGAGAGAGAGTGAAAAACACACTGAGAGACACTCATACAGAGACACACACTGAGACACATACACAGGCAAACTGACAGGCAAAAACAGACTGAGAGACATACACATCCAGTGGGAGAAACACACACACACGAGAGCCAGGCACATACAGGAAGAGAGGAACCCAGTCACAGAGACCCACACTGAAAGAGAGTGAAAAACACACTAAGAGACACACAGAGAGACACACAGAGACACACAGAGACAGTCAAACTGTCAGGGACACACACACGGAGAGACACGCACATCCACGTAGAGCCACACAACACCGAGGGCACGACACACACAAATACTGAGAAACAGACACACTCACCCTGAGAGAGAAACACACATTGAGAGGGACACACACACTGAAAGATATTCCCTTCCAGAGCGAGACACACACACACACAGACACGCACACACACACTCGAGGAACCAGACACCCTCACAATGCGACACACTGAGAGGGACACTCTGAGAGAAAGGAAAAAACACTGAGAGACACATATACTGAGAGACACACACAGAGACAGACCGAGACAGGCAACATTAGAGGGACACACACATTGAGAAACACCCTCATCCAAAAAGAGTCACACACTCCTGAGATCAAGACAGCCACACACACTAATAATCAGACACACTCTCAGAGAGACACACACATTGAGAGAGAGTGAAAAACACACTGAGAGATACACACAGAGACACGCAGAGACAAGCAAAATTAGAGGGACACACACACACTGAGAGACATACACATAGAGTAGGGGAAACACACACACACACACAGTAACAACCAGCTATACTCACAAAGAGAGAAATCACTGAGAGGCACACACCTAGAGGGAGTGAGAAGCACACTGAGAGACACACATACAGAGACACACACTGAGACATATGCACATGCAAACTGAAAGGCACAAACACACTGAGAGACATACACATCCATTGGGAGAAACCCACACACACACTAACAACCAGCTCGCAGAAAGAGAGAGATCACTGAGAGAGACACACACCGAGAGAGAGTGAGAAACACACTGAGAGACACTCATATAGAGACACACACTGAGACACATGCACAGGCAAATTGACAGGCAGAAACACACTGAGAGACATACACATCCAGTGGGAGAAACACACACACTAGCGCCAGGCACATGCACGAGGAGAGAAACATAGTCACAGAGACCCACGATGAGAGAGAGTGAAAAACACATTGAAAGACACACAGAGAGACACACACAGAGACACACAGAGACAGGAAAACTCTCAGGGACACACACACTGAGACACCTTCATCCACGTAGAAACACACCACCGAGAGCAAGACACACACACAAACACAGAGAAACAGACACACTCACCCTGAGAGAGAAACCCACACTGAGAGGGACACACTCACTGAAAGATATTCACTTCCAGAGCGAGAGACATACACACACACACACACACAAACACTCACTCGAGAAACCAGACACCCTCACAATGAGACACACTGAGAGGGACACTCTGAGAGAAAGGAACAAACACTGAGGGACACACATACTGAGAGACAAACACAGAGACACACCGAGACAGGCAACTTTAGAGGGACACACACATTGAGAAAAACCCTTATCCAAAAAGAGTCACACATTCCTGAGATCAAGATAGCCACACACACTAATTATCAGACACACTCTCAGAGAAACACAGACATTGAGAGAGAGTGAAAAACACACTGAGAGATACGCACAGAGACACGCAAGACAAGCAAAATGAGCGGGACACACATACACACAGAGACATACACATAGAGTGGGAGAAACACACACACACACACACTAATAACCAGCTCGCTCACAAAGAGAGAGATCACTGAGAGAGACACACACCAAGAGAGAGTGAGAAACACACTGAGAGACACACATAAAGAGACACAGACTGAGAAACATACACAGGCAAAGTGACAGTCAGAAACACACTGAGAGACATCCTCATTCACATAGAGACACACACCCCCGAGAGCACGACACATACACAAACACTGAGAAACAGACACACTCACCCTGAGAGATAAAGACACAATGAGAGGGATACACACACTGAAAGATATTCACCTCCAGAGCGAGAGACACACGCACACACACACACTCGAGGAACCAGACACCCTCAAAATGAGACACAGTGAGAGTGACACTCTGAGAGAAAGGAACAAACAGTGAGACACACATACTGAGGGACACACACAGAGGCACACCGAGACAGGCAAAATTAGAGGGACACATGATTGAGAAACACCCTCATCCAAAAAGAGACACACACTCCTGAGAACAATACACCCACACACATTCATAATCAGACAAAATCTCAGAGAAACACATACATTGGGAGAGAGTGAATAAGACACTGAGAGATACACAAGAGATATGCAGAGACAAGCACAATGAGAGGGACACACACACACTGAGAGACATACACATAGAGTGGGAGAAACACACAAACACACTAAAAACCAGCTCGATCACAATGAGGGAGATCACTGAGAGAGACACACACCGAAAGACAGTGAGAAGCACACTAAGGGACCCACATACAGAGACACATACTGAGACACATACACAGGCAAACTGACAGGAAAAAAACACTGAGAGACATCCACATGCAGTGGGAGAAACACACACACACTAGAGCCAGGAACATGCACAAAGAGAGAAACCCAGTGAAAGAAACCCACCCTGAGAGAGAGTGAAAATCACACTGATAGACACACAGAAAGACGCACACAGAGACACATAGAGACAGGAAAACTGTCAGGGACACACACACTGAGAGACACCCTCATCCATGTAGAGACACACACCCCTGAGAGCACAACACACACACAAACACTGAGAAAAAGACACACGCACCCTGAGAGAGAAAGACACACTGATAGGGACACACACACTGAAAGATATTCACTTCCAGAACAAGAGACACACACACACACACGCACACACACACTCGAGGAACCAGACAACCTCACAATGAGACACACTGAGAGGGACACTCTGAGAGAAAGGAACAAACACTGAGAGACACACAGACTGAGAGACACACACAGAGCCACACCGAGACAGGCAAATTAGAGGGACACACTCATGCAGAAATAAAATCATCCAGAAAGAGACACACACTCCTGAGATCAAGACACCCACACACACTCATAATCAGAAACACTCTCAGAGAGACACACACATTGAGAGAGAGTGAAAAACACAATGAGAGATATACACAGAGACATGCAGAGACAAGCAAAATGAGAGGGACACACACACACTGAGAGACATACACATAGATTGGGAGAAACACAAACATACACTAAAAACCAGCTCGCTCACACTGAGAGAGATCACTGAAAGATATACACACCGAGAGAGTGGGAGAAACACACTGAGAGACACACATACAGAGACACACACTGAGACACATACTCAGGCAAACTGACAGGCACAAACACACTGAGAGACATACACATACAGTGGGAGAAAAACATACACACACTAACAACCAGCTCGCTCACAATGAGAGAAATCACTGAAAGAGACACACACCGAGAGAGAGTGAGAAACACACTGAGAGAGACACATACAGAGACACACACTGAGACATATATTCAGGCAAACTGACAGGCAGAAATACAGTGAGAGACACTCACATCCAGTGGGAGAAAAACACACAAACTAGATCTAGGCACATGCACCTTGAGAGAAACTCAGTCACGAGACCTACACAGAGAGAGAGTGAAAAACACACTGTGAGACACACAGAGAGACACACACAGGGACACACAGAGACAGGCAAACTGTTTGGGAGACACACACTGAGAGACACCCTAATCCACGTAGAGACACATACCCCAGATAGCACGACACACACACAAACACTGAGAAACAGACACACTCACCCTGAGATAGAAAGACACACTGAGAGGGACACACACACCGAAAGATATTCACCTCCAAAGCGAGAGACACACACATGCACACGCACATGCACACACTCAAGGAATTAGACACCCTTACAATGAGACACACTGAGAGGATACTCTGAGAGAAAGGAACAAACACTGAGAGACACACATACTGAGAGACACACACAGAGACACAGTGAGACAGACAACTTTAGAGGTACACACACATTGAGAAACACCCTCATCCAAAAAGAGACACACACTCCTGAGATCAAGACGCCCACACACACTAATGATCAGACACACTCTCAGAGGGACACACACATTGAGAGAGAGTGAAAAACACACTGAGAGATACACACAGAGAAATGCAGAGACAAGCAAAATGAGTGTGACACACACACATTGAGAGACATACACATAAAGTGGGAAAAACAAACACACACTTTAACAACCAGCTCGCTCACAAAGAGAGAGATCACTGAGAGAGACACACACCGAGAGAGAGTGAGAAACACACTGAGAGACAACATACAGAGACATACACAGAGACACATGCACAGCAAAACTGACAGGCACAAACACACTGAGAGACATACACATCCAGTGGGAGAAAAACACACACACACTAGAGCCAGGCACATGCAGGTTGACAGAAACTCAGTTTCAGAGTCCACACTGAGAGAGACTGAAAAACGCACCGATAGACACACAGAGAGACACACAGAGAGACACACAGAGACAGGCAAACTCTCAGGAACAGACACACTGAGAGACAACCTCATCCATGTAGAGACACACACCCCCGAGAGCACGACACACACACAAACACTGAGAAACAGACACACTCACGCTCCAAGAGAAAGACACACTGAGTGGGATACACACACTGAAAGAGATTCATCTCCAGAGCGAGACACACACACACACACGCACACACACACACTAGAGGAACTAGACACCCTCACAATGAGACACAGAGGGGAAACTCTGAGAGAAAGGAACAAACACTGAGAGACACACATACTGAGAGACACACACAGAGACACACCGAGACAGGCAAAATTAGAGGGACACACTCATGGAGAAACAACCTCATCCAGAAAGAGACACACACTCCTGAATGAGAGAGAGTGAAAAACACACTGAGAGATACACACAGAGACACGCAGAAACAAGCAAAATGAGAGGGACACACACACACTGAGAGACATACACATCGAGTGGGAGAAACACACACACACACTAACAACCAGCTTGCTCACAATGAGAGAGATCACTGAGAGAGACACACACCGAGAGAGAGTGAGAAACACACTGAGAGACACACATACAGAGACACACACTGAGACACATACCCAGGCAAACTGACAGGCACCAACACACTGAGAGACATACACATAGAGTGGTGGAAACACACACACACACTAACAACCGCCTCACTCACAATGAGAGAGAACACTGAGAGAGACACACACCGAGAGAGAATGAGAAACACACTGAGAGACTCACATACAGAGACACACACTGAGACACATACACAGGCAAACTGTCAGGCACAAACACACTGAGAGACATACACATCCAGTGGGAGAAACACACACACACTAACAACCAGCTCGCTCACATTGATAGAAATCACTGAGAGAGACACACACTGAGAGAGAGTGAGAAACACACTGAGAGACACACATACAGAGACACACACTGAGACACATACACAGGCAAACTGACAGGCACAAACACACTGAGAGACATACACATCCAGTGGGAGAAACACACACACACTAACAACCAGCTCGCTCACATTGATAGAAATCACTGAGAGAGACACACACTGAGAGAGAGTGAGAAACACACTGAGAGACACACATACAGAGACACACACTGAGACACATACACAGGCAAACTGACAGGCACAAACACACTGAACGACACACACATCCAGTGGGAGAAACACAAACACACTAGAGCCAGGCAAAAGCACAAAGAGAGAAAGCCAGTCACAGAGACCCAGATTGAGAGAGAGTGAAAAACATACTGAGAAACACACAGAGAGACACACAGAGACAGGCAAACTGTCAGGGACACATACACTGAGAGACACCCTCATCCACGTAGAGACACACACCCTCGAGAGCAGGACACACACACAAATACTAAGAAACAGATACACTCACCCAGAGAGAGAAACATACACTGAGAGGGACACACACACTGAAACATATTTACTTCCAGAGCAAGAGACACACACACACACACACACGCACACACACATACTGGAGGAACCAGACACCCTCACAATGAGAAACACTGAGAGGGACACTCTGAGAGAAAGGAACAAACACTGAGTGACACACATACTGAGAGACACACACAGAGACACAACGAGACAGGCACATTTAGAGGGAGACACACATTGAGAAACACCCTCATCCAAAAAGAGTCACACACTCCTGAGATCAAGACAGCCACACACACTCATAATCAGACACACTCTCAGAGAAACACACACATTGAGAGAGAGTGAAAAACACACTGAGAGATACGCCCAGAGACACGCAAGACAAGCAAAATGAGAGGGACACACACACACACTGAGACATACACAAAGAGTGGGAGAAACACAAACACACAATAACAACCAGCTGGCTCACAAAGAGAAATAACTGAGAGGAACATATCGAGAGGGAGTGAGAAACACACTGAGAGACACAGAAACAGAGACACACAATTAGACACATACAGAGGCATACTGACAGGCACAAACACACTGAGAGACATACACATACAGTGGGACAGACCCACAAACACACTAACAACAAGCTCGCTCACAATGAGAGAGATCACTGAGAGATACACACAACAAGAGAGAGTGAGAAACAAACTGAGAGACACTCATACAGAGACACACACTGAGACACATACACAGGCAAACTGACAGGCACAAACACACTGAGAGACATACACATCCAGTGGTGGAAACACACACACACTAGAGCCAGGCAAATGCACGAGAGAGAAACCTAGTCACAGAGACCCACACTGAGAGAGAGTGAAAAGCACACAGAGAGACACACAGAGAGACAAACAGAGACACTCAGAGACAGAAAAACTCTCAGGGACACACACACTGAGAGACACCCTCATCCACGTAGAGACACACCCCCGAGAGCACGACACACACACAAACACTGAGAAACAGACACACTCACTCAGAGAGAAACACACACTGAGAGGGACACACACACTGAAAGATATTCATCTCCAGAGTGAGAGACACACACACACACACGCACACACACACAATCGGGGAACTAGACACCCTCACAATGACACACTGAGAGGACACTCTGAGAGAAAGGAACAAACACTAAGAGACACACATCCTGAAAGACACACAGAGACACACCAAGACAGGCAAAATTAGAGGGACACACTCATGGAAAAACAACCTCATTCAGAAAGAGACACACACTCCTGAGATCAAGACACCCACACACACTCACAATCAGACACACTCTCAGAGAGACACACATTGAGAGAGAGTGAAAAACATACTGAGAGATACACACAAGGACACACGGAGACAAGCAAAATGACAGGGATCCACACACACTGAGAGACATACACATAGAGTGGGAGAAACTCACACACACACTAACAACCAGCTAGCTCACAATTTGAGAGATCACTGAGAGAGACACACACCTAGAGGGAGTCAGAAACACACTGAGAGACACACATACAGAGACACACACTGAGACACATACACAGGCAAACTGACAGGCACAAACACACTGAGAGACATACACATCCAGTGGGAGAAACACACACACACAAGAGCCAGGCACATGCACGAAAAGAAAAACCCAGTCACAGGGACCCAGACTGAGAGAGAGTGAAAAACACACTGAGAGACACACAGAGACTCACACACTGAGACACACTGAGACAGGAAATCTCTCAGGGACACACACACTGAGAGACACCCTCATCCACATAGACACACACCCCTGAGAGCACGACACACACACAAACACTGAGAAACAGACACACTAACCCTGAGAGAGAAAGACACACTGAGAGGGACACACACACTGAAAGATATTCACTTCCAGAATAAGAGACACACACACACAGACTCGAGGAACCAGACACCCTCACAATGAAAAACACTGAGAGGGAAAATCTGAGAGAAAGGAACAAACACTGAGAGACACGCATACAGAGAGAGACACAGAGGGACACACCGAGACAGGCAACATTAGAGGGACACACACATTGAGAAACACCCTCATCCAAAAAGAGTCACACACTCCTGAGATCAAGACAGCCACACACACTAAGAATCAGACACACTCTCAGAATAACACACACACTGAACCAGTCACAGAGACCCACACTGAGAGAGAGTGAAAAACACACTCAGAGACACACAGACACAGGCAAACTGTCAGGGACAAACCAACTGAGAGACACCCTCATCCACGTAGAGACACACACCTACAAGAGCACGACACACACACAAACACTGAGAAAAAGACACACTCACCCTGAGAGAGAAAGACACAGTGAGAGTGATACACACACTGAAAGATATTCACCTCCAGAGAGAGAGACATACACACACACACGCACACACACACACTTGAGGAACTAGACACCCTCACAATGACACATTGAGAGGACACTCTGAGATAAAGGAGAAATACTGAGAGACACACATACTGAGAGACACACACAAAGACACACCGAGACAGGCAAATTAGAGGGACACAATCATGGAGAAACAACCTCATCCAGAAAGAGACACACACTCCTGAGATCAAGACACCCACACACACTCATAATCAGACACACTCTCAGAGAGACACACACATTGAGAGAGAGTGAAAAACACACTGAGAGATATACACAGAGACACGCAGAGACAAGCAAAATGAGAGGGACACACACACACTGAGAGACATACACATCGCGTGGGAGAAACACACACACACACTAACAACCAGCTTGCTCACAATGAGAGAGATCACTGAGAGAGACACACACCGAGAGAGAGTGAGAAACACACTGAGAGACACACATACAGAGACACACACTGAGACACATACCCAGGCAAACTGACAGGCACAAAAACACTGAGAGACAGACACATGTAGTGGCGGAAACACACACACACATTAACAACCAGCTTGCTCACAAAGACGGAAATCAGTGAGAGGAACACACCGAGAGGGAGTGAGAAACACACTGAGAGACACGCATACAGAAACACACACTGAGACACATACACAGGCAAACTGACAGGCACAAACACACTGAGAGAAAGACACATAGAGTGGGGGAAACACACAAAGACACTAACAACCAGCTTGCTCAAAAAGAGAAAAATCAGTGAGAGGAACGTGACGAGAGGGACTGAGAGACAAACTGAGAGACACTCATATAGAGACACACAGTGAGACACATACACAGGCAAACTAACAGGCCCAAACACACTGAGAGACATGCACATAGAGTAGGGAAACACACACACACTAACAACCAGCTCGCTCACAAAGACAGAAATCTTTGAGAGTCACACACCGACAGAGAGTGAAAAACACACTGAGAGACATTCATACAGAGACAGACACTGAGACACATACACAGGCAAACTGACAGGCACAAACACACTGAGAGACATACACATCCATTGGGAGAAACCCACACACACTAGAGCCAGGAACATGCATGATGAGAGAAATCCAGTCACAAAGACCCACACTGAGAGAGAGTGAAAAACACACTGAGAGACACACANAGAGGGACACACACACACTGAGAGACATACACATCGAGTGGGAGAAACACACACACACACTAACAACCAGCTTGCTCACAATGAGAGAGATCACTGAGAGAGACACACACCGAGAGAGAGTGAGAAACACACTGAGAGACACACATAGAGAGACACACACTGAGACACATACACAGGCAAACTGACAGGCACCAACATGCTGATAGACATACACATCCAGTGGGAGAAACACACACACACTAGTGCCAGGCACATGCACGAAGAGAGAAACCCAGTCACAGAGACCCACCCTGCGAGAGAGTGATAAACACACTGAGAGACACACAGAGAAGCACACACAGAGACACACAGAGACAGGAAAAGTCTCAGGGACACACACACTGAGAGACACCCTCATCCACGTAGAGACACACATCCCCGAGAGCACGACACACACACAAACACTGAGAAACAGACACACTCAGCCTGAGAGAGAAACACACACTGAGAGGGACACACACACTGAAAGATATTCACATCCAGAGCGAGAGGCACACACATACACACACACGCACACACAACTCGAGCAACCAGACACCCTCACAATGAGACACAACGAGAGGGACACTCTGAGAGAAAGGAACAAACACTGAGAGAAACACATACTGAGATACAGACACAGAGACACAACGAGACAGGCAACATTAGAGGGACACACATTGAGAAACACCCTCATCCAAAAAGAGTCACACACTCCTGAGATCAAGACAGCCACACACACTAATAATCAGACACACTCTCAGAGAAACACTCACATTGAGAGAGAGTGAAAATCACTCTGAGAGATACGCACAGAGACACGCAAGACAAGCAAAGAGAGGGACAGACACACACACAGAGACATACCCATAGAGTGGGAGAAACACACACACACACTAACAACCAAATCGCTCACAAACAGAGAAATCACTGAGGGAGACACACACCAAGAGAGAGTGAGAAACACACTAAGAGTCACACATGAAGAGACACACACTGAGAAACATACACAGGCAAAGTGACAGGCAGAAACACTCTGAGAGACATTTACATACAGTAGGAGAAACACACACACTAGATCTAGGCGCATGTAGGATGAGAGAAACCCAGTAACAGAGACCCACACTGAGAGTGAGTGAAAAACACACTGAGAGACACACAGAGAGACACACACAGAGACACACAGAGACAGACAAACTGTCAGGGACACACACACTGAGAGACACCCTCATCCACGTAGAGACACACCCCCCCCCCGAGAGTTCGACACACACACAAACACTGAGAAACAGACACATTCACCCGGAGAGAGAATCACACACTGAGAGGGATGCAAACACTGAAAGATATTCACCTCCAGAGCGAGACACACACACGCACACATGCACACACACACACTCGAGGAAATAGACACCCTGACAATGAAACACTGAGAGGACACTCTGAGAGAAAGGAACAAACACTGAGAGACAAACATACTTAGAGACACACACAGAGACACACTGAGACAGGCAAAATTAGAGGGACACACACATGGAGAATCAACCTCATCCAGAAAGAGACACAAACTCCTGAGATCAAGACACCCACACACACTCATAATCAGACGCACCCTCAGAGAGGCACACACATTGAGAGAGAGTGAAAAACCCACTGAGAGATACACACAGAGACACGCAGAGACAAGCAAAATGAGAGGGACACACACACACTGAGAGACATACACATAGAGTGGGAGAAACACACACACACACTAACAACCAGCTCGCTCACAATGAGAGAGATCACTGACAGAGACACACACCGAGAGACATTGAGAAACACACTGAGAGACACACATACAGAGACACACACTGAGACACATGCACAGGCCAACTGACAGGAACAAACACACAGAGAGACATACACATCCAGTGGGAGAAACACACACACACTAGAGCCAGGCACATGCACGATGAGAGAAACCCAGTCACAGAGACCCACACTGAGAGAGAGTGAAAAACACACTGAGAGAAATACAGAGAGACACACACAGAGACACACAGAGACAGTCAAACTGTCAGGGACACACACACGGAGAGACACCCTCATCCACATAGAGACATACACCCCCGAGAGCACGACACACACACAAACACTGAGAAACAGACACACTCCCCCTGAGAGAGAAACACATTGAGAGGGACACACACACTGAAAGATATTCCCTTCCAGAGCGAGACACACACACACACGCACAAACACACACTCGAGGAACCAGACACTCTCACAATGAGACACACAGAGAGGGACGCTCTGCGAGAAAGGAACAAACACTGAGAGACACACATACTGAGAGAAACACACAGACACACACCTATACAGGCAAAATTAGAGGGACACACACATTGAGAAACACCCTCATCAATAAAGAGACACACACTCCTGAGATCAAGACACCCACACACACTAATAATCAGACACACTCTCAGAGAGACACAGACATTGAGAGAGAGTGAAAAACACACTGAGAGATACACACAGAGACACGCAGAAACAAGCAAAATGAGAGGGACACACACACACTGAGAGACATACACATCGAGTGGGAGAAACACACACACACACTAACAACCAGCTTGCTCACAATGAGAGAGATCACTGAGAGAGACACACACCGAGAGAGAGTGAGAAACACACTGAGAGACACACATACAGAGACACACACTGAGACACATACACAGGCAAACTGACAGGCACAAACACACTGAGAGACATACACATCCACAGGGAGAAACACACACACACTAGATCTAGGCACATGCACGATGAGAGAAACCCAGTCACAGAGACCACACTGAGAGAGAGTGAAAAACACACTGAGAGATACACACAGAGACACGCAGAGGAAAGCAAAAGGAGAGGGACACACACACTGAGAGACATACACATAGAGTGTGTGTCGTGCTCTCGAGGGTGTGTCTCTACGTGGATGAGGGTGTCTCTCAGTGTGAGTGTCCCTGAGAGTTTGCCTGTTTTTGTGTGTCTCTGTATATGTCTCTCTGTGTGTCTCCCAGTGTGTTTTTCACTCTCTCTCAGTGTGGGTCTCTGTGACTGGGTTTCTCTCATGGTGCATGTGCCTGGCTCTAGTGTGTGTGTGTTTCTCCCCCTGGATGTATATGTCTCTCAGTGTGATTGTGCCTGTCAGTTTGCCTGTGTATGTGTCTCAGTGTATGTCTCTGTATATGTGTCTCTCAGTGTGTTTCTCACTCTCTCTCGGTGTGTGTCTCTCTCAGTGATCTCTCTCATTGTGAGCAAGCTGGTTGTTAGTGTGTGTGTGTGTTTCTCCCACTCGATGTGTATGTCTCTCAGTGTGTGTGTGTCCCTCTCATTTTGCTTGTTTCTGCGTGTCTCTGTGTGTATCTCTCAGTGTGTTTTTCACTCTCTCTCAATGTCTGTGTCTCTCTGAGAGTGTGTCTGATTATTAGTGTGTGTGGGTGTCTTGATCTCAGGAGTGTGTGTCTCTTTATTGATGAGGGTGTTTCTCAATGTGTGTGTCCCTCTAATTTTGCCTGTATAGGTGTGTGTCTGTGTGTTTCTCTCAGTATGTGTGTCTCTCAGTGTTTGTTCCTTTCTCGCAGAGCGTCCCTCTCTGTGTGTCTCATTGTGAGAGTGTCTGGTTCCTCGAGTGTGTGTTTGTGCGTGTGTGTGTGTGTCTCGCTCTGGAAGGGAATATCTTTCAGTGTGTGTGTCCCTCTCAATGTGTTTCTCTCTCAGGGGGAGTGTGTCTGTTTCTCAGTGTTTGTGTGTGTGTCGTGCTCTCGGGGGTGTATGTCTCTATGTGGATGAGGGTGTCTCTCCGTGTGTGTGTCCCTGACAGTTTGACTGTCTCTGTGTGTCTCTGTGTGTGTCTCTCTGTATTTCTCTCAGTGTGTTTTTCACTCTCTCTCAGTGTGGGTCTCTGTGACTGGGTTTCTCTCATCGTGCATGTGCCTGGCTCTAGTGTGTGTGTGTTTCTCCCACTGGATGTGTATGTCTCTCTGTGTGTTTGTTCCTGTCAGTTGGCCTGTGCATGTGTCTCAGTGTGTGTCTCTGTATGTGTGTCTCTCAGTGTGTTTCTCAATGTCTCTCGGTGTGTGTCTCTGTCAGTGATCTCTCTCATTGTGAGCGAGCTGGTTGTTAGTGTGTGTGTGTGTTTCTCCCACTCTATGTGTATGTCTCTCAGTGTGTGTGTGTCCCTCTCATTTTGCTTGTCTCTGCCTGTCTCTGTGTGTATCTCTCAGTGTGTTTTTCACTCTCTCTCACTGTGTGTGTCTCTCTGAGTGTGCTTCTGACCTTAGTGCGTATGGGTGTCTTGATCCCAGTAATGTGTGTCTCTTTTTGGATGAGGGTGTTTCTCAAGGTGTGTGTCCCTCTATTTTTGCCTGTCTCGGTGTGCCTCTGTGTGTGTCCCTCATTATGTGTGTCTCTCAGTGTTTGTTCCTTTCTCTCAGAGTGTCCCTCTCAGTGTGTCTCATTGTGAGGATGTCTGGTTCCTCGAGTGTGTGTGTGTGAGTGTGTGTGTGTGTGTGTGTCTCTTGCTCTGGAAGTGAAAATTTTTCATTGTGTGCGTCCCTCTCCGTGTGTGTTTCTGTCTCAGGGTGAGTGTGTCTGTTTCTCAGTGTTTGTATGCGTGCCATGGTCTCGGGGGTGTGTGTCTCTACGTGGATGAGGGTGTCTCTCAGTGTGTGTGTCCCTGAGAGTTTGCCTGTCTCTGTGTGTCTCTGTGTGTGTTTCTCTGTCTGTCTCTCCATGTGTTTTTCACGCTCTCTCAGTGTGGGTCTCTGTGACTGGGTTTCTCTCATGGTGCATGTGCCTGGCTCTAGTGTGTGTGTGTATTTCTCCCCCTGGATGTGTATGTCTCTCAGTGTGATTGTGCCTGTCATTTTGCCTGTGTATGTGTCTCAGTGTATGTCTCTGTATGAGTGTCTCTCAGTGTGTTTCTCACTCTCTCTCGGTGTGTGTCTCTCTCAGTGATCTCTCTCATTGTGAGCGAGCTGGTTGTTAGTGTGTGTGTGTGTTTCTCCCACTCTATGTGTATGTCTCTCAGTGTGTGTGTGTCCCTCTCATTTTGCTTGTTTCTGCGTGTCTCTGTGTGTATCTCTCAGTGTGTTTTTCACTCTCTCTCAATGTCTGTGTCTCTCTGAGAGTGTGTCTGATTATTAGTGTGTGTGGGTGTCTTGATCTCAGGAGTGTGTGTCTCTTTATTGATGAGGGTGTTTCTCAATGTGTGTGTCCCTCTAATTTTGCCTGTATAGGTGTGTGTCTGTGTGTTTCTCTCAGTATGTGTGTCTCTCAGTGTTTGTTCCTTTCTCGCAGAGCGTCCCTCTCTGTGTGTCTCATTGTGAGAGTGTCTGGTTCCTCGAGTGTGTGTTTGTGCGTGTGTGTGTGTGTCTCGCTCTGGAAGGGAATATCTTTCAGTGTGTGTGTCCCTCTCAATGTGTTTCTCTCTCAGGGGGAGTGTGTCTGTTTCTCAGTGTTTGTGTGTGTGTCGTGCTCTCGGGGGTGTATGTCTCTATGTGGATGAGGGTGTCTCTCCGTGTGTGTGTCCCTGACAGTTTGACTGTCTCTGTGTGTCTCTGTGTGTGTCTCTCTGTATTTCTCTCAGTGTGTTTTTCACTCTCTCTCAGTGTGGGTCTCTGTGACTGGGTTTCTCTCATCGTGCATGTGCCTGGCTCTAGTGTGTGTGTGTTTCTCCCACTGGATGTGTATGTCTCTCTGTGTGTTTGTTCCTGTCAGTTGGCCTGTGCATGTGTCTCAGTGTGTGTCTCTGTATGTGTGTCTCTCAGTGTGTTTCTCAATGTCTCTCGGTGTGTGTCTCTGTCAGTGATCTCTCTCATTGTGAGCGAGCTGGTTGTTAGTGTGTGTGTGTGTTTCTCCCACTCTATGTGTATGTCTCTCAGTGTGTGTGTGTCCCTCTCATTTTGCTTGTCTCTGCCTGTCTCTGTGTGTATATCTCAGTGTGTTTTTCACCCTCTCTCAATGTGTGTGTCTCTCGGAGAGTGTGCCTGATTATTAGTGTGTGTGGGTGTCTTGATCTTAGCAGCGTGTGTTTCTTTTTGGATGAGGGTTTTTCTCCATGTGTGTGTCCGTCTAATTTTCCTGTATCGGTGTGTCTCTGTGTGTGTCTCTCAGTATGTCTGTCTCTCAGTGTTTGTTCCTTTCTATCAGAGTGTCCCTCTCAGTGTGTCTCATTTTGAGGGTGTCTGGTTCCTCGAGTGTCTGTGTGTGCGTGTGTGTGTGTCTGTGTCTCTTGCTCTGGAAGTGAATATCTTTCAGTGTGTGTGTCCCTCTCATTGTGCTTGTCTCTGCATGTCTCTGTGTGCATCTCTCAGTGTGTTTTGCACTCTCTCTCAATGTGTGTGTCTCTCTCAGACCGTGTCTCTTCATTAGTGTGTGTGTGTGTCTTGATCTCAGGAGTGTGTGTCTCTTTTTGGATTAGGGTGTTTCTCAATGTGTGTGTCCCTCTAATTTTGCCTGTCTCGGTGTGTCTCTGTGTGTGTGTCTCAATATGTGTGTCTCTCAGTGTTTGTTCCTTTCTCTCAGATTGTCCCTCGCAGTGTGTCTCATTGTGAGGGTGTCTGGTTCCTCGATTGTGTGTGTGTGTGTGTGTGTGTGTGTGTGTGTGTGTCTCTCGCTCTGGAAGTGAATATATTTCAGTGTGTGTTCCCTCTCAGTGTGTTTCTCACTCAGGGTGAGTGTTTCTGTTTCTCAGTGTTTGTGTGTGTGTTGTGGTCTCAGGGGTGTGTGTCTCTACGTGGATGAGGGTGTCTCTCAGTGTGTGTGTCCCTGACAGTTTGCCTGTGTCTGTGTGTCTCTCAGTGTGTTTTTCACTCTCTCTCAGTGTGGGTCTCTGTGACTGGGTTTCTCTCATCGTGCATGTGCCTGGCTCTAGTGTGTGTGTGTTTCTCCCACTGGATGTGTATGTCTCTCAGTGTGTTTGTGCCTGTCAGTTTGCCTGTGTATGTGTCTCAGTGTATGTCTCTGTATGTGTGTCTCTCAGTGTGTTTCTCACTCTCTCTCGGTGTGTGTCTCTCTCAGTGATCTCTCATATTGAGCGAACTGGTTGTTAGTGTGTGCGTGTGTTTCTCCCACTCTATGTGTATGTCTCTCAGTGTGTGTTTGTCCCTCTCATTTTGTATGTCTCTGCATGTCTCTGTGTGTATCTCTCAGTGTGTTTTTCACTCTCTCTCACTGTGTGTGTCTCCCTGAGAGTCTGTCTGATAATTAGTGTGTGTGGGTGTTTTGATCCCAGGAGTGTGTGTCTTTTTGGATGAGGGTGTTTCTCAATGGGTGTGTCCCTCTATTTTTGGTTTTCTCGGTGTGCCTCTGTGTGTGTCTCACTGTATGTGTGTCTCTCAGTGTTTGTTCCTTTCTCTCAGAGTGTCCCTCTCAGTGTGTCTCATTGTGAGAATGTCTGGTTCCTCGAGGGTGTGTGTGCATGTGTGTGTGTGTGTTTCCTGCTCTGGAAGTGAATATCATTCAGTGTGTGTGTCCCTCTCAGTGTGTCTTTTAGTCTCAGGGTCAGTGTGTCTGTTTCTCAGTGTTTGTGTGTGTGTCATGCTCTCGGGGATGTGTGTCTCTGCGTGGATGAGGGTGTCTCTCAGTGTGAGTGTCCCTGAGAGTTTGCCTGTCTCGGTGTGTCTCTGTGTGTGTGTCTCAATATGTGTGTCTCTCAGTGTTTGTTCCTTTCTCTCAGAGTGTCCCTCTCAGTGTGTCTCATTGTGAGGGTGTCTGGTTCCTCGAGTCTGTGTGTGTGCATGTGTGTGTGTGTGTGTGTGTGTCTCTCGCTCTGGAAGTGAATATATTTCAGTGTGTGTTCCCTCTCAGTGTGTTTCTCACTCAGGGTGAGTGTTTCTGTTTCTCAGTGTTTGTGTGTGTGTTGTGGTCTCAGGGGTGTGTGTCTCTACGTGGATGAGGGTGTCTCTCAGTGTGTGTGTCCCTGACAGTTTGCCTGTGTCTGTGTGTCTCTGAGTGTGTTTTTCACTCTCTCTCAGTGTGGGTCTCTGTGACTGGGTTTCTCTCATCGTGCATTTTACCGGCTCTAGTGTGTGTGTGTTTCTCCCAATGGATGTGTATGTCTCTCAGTGTGTTTGTGCCTGTCAGTTTCCCTGTGTATGTGTCTCAGTGTGTATCTCTGGTTGTGTGTCTCTCAGTGTGTTTTTCACTCTCTCTCAGTGTGGGTCTTTGTGACTGGATTTCTCTCATCATGCATGTTCCTGGCTCTAGTGTGTGGGTGTTTCTCCCACTGGATGTGTATGTCACTCAGTGTGTTTGTGCCTGTCAGTTTGCCTGTGTATGTGTCTCAGTTTGTGTCTCTGTATGAGTGTCTCTCAGTGTGTTTCTCACTCTCTCTCGGTGTGTGTCTCTCTCAGTGATCTCTCTCATTGTGAGCGAGCTGGTTGTTAGTGTGTGTGTGTTTTCTCCCACTCTATGTGTATGTCTCTCAGTATGTGTGTGTCCCTGTCATTTGTTTGTCTCTGTGTGTCTCAGTGTGTATCTCTCAGTGTGTTTTTCACTCTCTCTCAATGTGTGTGTCTCTCTGAGAGTGTGTCTGATCATTATTGTGTGTGGGTGTCTTAATCCCAGGAGTGTGTGTCTCTTTTTGGATGAGGGTGTTTTTCAATGTGTGTGTCCCTCTAATTTTGCCAGTCTCGGTGTACTTCTGTGTGTGTCTCTCTGTATGTGTGTCTTTCAGTGTTTGTTCCTTTCTCTCAGAGAGTCCCTCTCAGTATGTCTCATTGTGAGGGTGTCTGGTTCCTGAAATGTGTGTGTGCATGTGTGTGTGTGTGTGTCTCTTGCTCTGGAAGTGAATACCATTCAGTGTGTGTGTCCCTCTCCGTGTGTGTTTCTCTCTCAGGGTGAGTCTGTCTGTTTCTCAGTGTTTGTGTGCATGTCATGGTCTCGGGGGTGTGTTTCTCTACGTGGATGAGGTTGTCTCTCAGTGTGAGTGTCCCTGAGATTTTGCCTGTCTCTGTGTGTCTCTCTGTGTGTCTCTGTGTGTGTGTCCCAGTGTGTTTTTCACTCTCTCTCAGTGTGGGTCTCTGTCACTGGGTTTCTCTCATGGTGCATGTGCCTGGCTCTAGTGGGTGTGTGTTTCTCCCCCTGGATGTGTATGTCTCTCAGTGTGATTGTGCCTGTCAGTTTGCCTGTGTATGTGTCTCAGTGTATGTCTCTGTATGTGTGTCTCTCAGTGTGTTTCTCACTCTCTCTCAGTGTGTGTCTCTCTCAGTGATCNGGGTCTTTGTGACTGGATTTCTCTCATCATGCATGTTCCTGGCTCTAGTGTGTGGGTGTTTCTCCCACTGGATGTGTATGTCACTCAGTGTGTTTGTGCCTGTCAGTTTGCCTGTGTATGTGTCTCAGTGTATGTCTCTGTATGTGTGTCTCTCAGTGTGTTTCTCACTCTCTCTCAGTGTGTGTCTCTCTCAGTGATCTCTCTCATTTTGAGCGAGCTGGTTGTTAATGTGTGTGTGTGTTTCTCCAACTCTATGTGTTTGTCTCTCAGTGTGTGTGTGTCCCTCTCATTTGCTTTTCTCTGTGTGTCTCTGTGTGTATCTCTCAGTGTTTTTTTCACTCTCTCTCACTGTGTGTGTCTCTCTGAGAGTGTGTCTAATCATTAGTGTGTGTGGGTGTCATGATCCTAGGAGTGTGTGTCTCTTTTTGGATGAGGGTGTTTCTCAGTGTGTGTGTCCCTCTAAATTTAACTGTCTCAGTGTGCCTCTGTGTGTGTCTCTCTGTATGTGTGTCTCTCAGGGTTTGTTCCTTTCTCTCAGAGTGTCCCTCTCAGTGTGTCTCATTGTGAGGTGGTCTGGTTCCTCGAGTGTGTTTGTGTGCATGTGTGTGTGTGTGTGTCTCTCGCTCTGGATGTGAATATCTTTCAGTGTGTGTTTCCCTCTTAGTGTGTGTTTCTCTCTCAGGGTGAGTGTGTCTATTTCTCAGTGTTTACGTGTGTGTTGCGCTCTCGGGGGTGTGGGTCTCTACGTGGATGAGGGTGTCTCTCAGTGTGAGTTTCCCTGAGAGTTTGCCTGTCTCTGTGTGTCTCTGTGTGTGTCTCTCTGTCTGTCTCTCAGTGTGTTTTTCACTCTCTCTCAGTGTGGGTCTATCTGTGTGTTTCTCTCAGTATGTGTGTCTCTCAGTGTTTGTTCCTTTCTCGCAGAGCGTCCCTCTCTGTGTGTCTCATTGTGAGAGTGTCTGGTTCCTCGAGTGTGTGTTTGTGCGTGTGTGTGTGTGTCTCGCTCTGGAAGGGAATATCTTTCAGTGTGTGTGTCCCTCTCAATGTGTTTCTCTCTCAGGGTGAGTGTGTCTGTTTCTCAGTGTTTGTGTGTGTGTCGTGCTCTCGGGGGGGTGTGTCTACGTGGATGAGTGTGTCACTCAGTGTGTGTCTCCCTGAGAGTTTTCCTGTCTCTGTGTGTCTCTCTGTGTGTCTCTCTGTGTGTCTCTCAGAGTGTGTTTTTCACTCTCTCTCAGTGTGGGTCTCTGTGACTGGGTTTCTCTCATCGTGCATGTGCCTGGCTCTAGTGTGTGTGTGTTTCTCCCACTGGATGTGTATGTCTCTCTGTGTGTTTGTGCCTGTCAGTTTGCCTGTGCATGTGTCTCAGTGTGTGTGTCTATATGTGTGTCTCTGTGTGTTTCTCTCAGTATGTGTGTCTCTCAGTGTTTGTTCCTTTCTCTCAGGGTGTCCTCTCAGTGTGTCATTGTGAGGGTGTCTAGTTCCTCGAGTGTGTGTGTGTGTGTGTGTGTGTCTCGTTCTGGAAGTGAATATCTTTCAGTGTGTGTATCCCTCTCAGTGTGTCTTTCTCTCTCAGGATGAGTGTGTCTGTTTCTCAGTGTTTGTGTGTGTGTCGTGCTCTCGGGGGTATCTCAGTATGTGTGTCTCTCAGTGTTTGTTCCTTTCTCGCAGAGCGTCCCTCTCTGTGTGTCTCATTGTGAGAGTGTCTGGTTCCTCGAGTGTGTGTTTGTGCGTGTGTGTGTGTGTCTCGCTCTGGAAGGGAATATCTTTCAGTGTGTGTGTCCCTCTCAATGTGTTTCTCTCTCAGGGGGAGTGTGTCTGTTTCTCAGTGTTTGTGTGTGTGTCGTGCTCTCGGGGGTGTATGTCTCTATGTGGATGAGGGTGTCTCTCCGTGTGTGTGTCCCTGACAGTTTGACTGTCTCTGTGTGTCTCTGTGTGTGTCTCTCTGTATTTCTCTCAGTGTGTTTTTCACTCTCTCTCAGTGTGGGTCTCTGTGACTGGGTTTCTCTCATTGTGCATGTGCCTAGATCTAGTGTGTGTGTGTTTCTCCCACTGTATGTGTATGTCTCTCATTTTGCTTCTGCCTGTCAGTTTGCCTGTGTATGTGTCTCAGCGTGTGTCTGTTTATGTGTGTCTCTCAGTGTGTTTCTCACTCTCTCTTGGTGTGTGTCTCTCTCAGTGATTTCTCTCTTTGTGAGCGAGCTGGTTGTTAGTGTGTGTGTGTGTTTTTCCCACTCTATGTGTATGTCTTTCTGTGTGTGTGTGTCCCTCTCATTTTGCTTGTCTTTCGTGTCTCTGTGCGTATCTCTCAGTGTGTTTTTCACTCTCTCTCAATGTGTGTGTTTCTCTGAGAGTGTGTCTGATTATTAGTGTGTGTGGCTGTCTTGATCTCAGGGGTGTGTGACTCTTTTTGGATGAGGGTGTTTTTCAATGTGTGTGTCCCTCTAATGTTGCCTGTCTCGGTGTATCTCTCTCTGTGTGTCTCTCAGTATGTGTGTCCCTCAGTGTTTGTTCCTTTCTCTCAGAGTGTCCCTCTCAGTGTGTCTCATTGTCAGGGTGTCTGGTTCCTCGAGTGTGCTTGTGCGTGTGTGTGTGTGTGTCTCTCGCTCTAGAAGTGAATATCTTTCAGTGTGTGTGTCCCTCTCAGTGTGTGGTTCTCTCTCAGGGTGAGTGTGTCTGTTTCTCAGTGTCTATGTGTGTGTCGTGCTCTCGGGGGTGTGTGTCTACGTGGATAAGTGTGTCTCTCAGTGTTTGTTTCCCTGAGAGTTTTCCTGTCTCTGTGTGTCTCTGTGTGTGTCTCTCTGTGTGTCTCTCAGTGTGTTTTTCACTCTCTCTCAGTGTCAGTCTCTGTGACTGGGTTTCTGTCTTCGTACATGTGCCTGGCTCTAGTGTGTGTGTGTTTCTCCCCCTGGATGTGTATGTCTCTCATTGTGTTGGTGCCTGTCAGTTTGCCTGTGCATGTTTCTCAGTGTGTGTCTCTGTAAGAGTGTCTCTCAGTGTGTTTCTCACTCTCTCTTGGTGTGTGTCTCTCTCAGTGATCTCTCTCTTTGTGTGCGAGCTGGTTGTTAGTGTGTGTGTGGGTTTCTCCCAATGAATGTGTATGTCATTCAGTGTGTTTGTGCCTGTCAGTTTGCCTGTGTATGTGTCTCAGTGTGTGTCTCTGTATGTGTGTCTCTCAGTGTGTTTCTCACTCTCTCTCAGTGTGTGTCTCTCTCAGTGATCTCTCTCTTTGTGAGCGAGCTGGTTGTTAGTGTTTGTGTGTGTTTCTCCCACTCTATGTGTATGTCCCTCAGTGTGTGTTTGTCCCTCTCATTTTGCTTGTCTCTGCGTGTCTCAGTGTGTATCTCTCAGTGTGTTTTTCACTCTCTCTCAATGTGTGTGTCTCTCTGAGAGTGTGTTTGATCATTAGTGTGTTTGTGTCTCTTGATCCCAGGAGAGTGTGTGTCTTTTTGGATGAGGGTCTTTCTCAATGTGTGTGTCCCTCTAATGTCACCTGTCTCAGTGTGTCTCTGTGTGTCTCTCAATGTGTGTGTCCCGGAGAGTTTGCCTGTCTGTGTGTGTCTCTGTGTGTGTCTCTGTGTGTGTCTCTCAGTGTGTTTTTCACTCTCTCTCAGTGTGGGTCTCTGTGACTGTTTTTCTCTCTTCGTACATGTGCCTGGCTCAAGTGTTTGTGTGTTTCTCCCACTGGATGTGTATGTCTCTAAGTGTGTTTGTGCCTGTCAGTTTGCCTGTGTATGTGTCTCAGTGTGTGTCTCTGTTTGAGTGTTTCTCAGTGTGTTTCTCACTCTCTCTTGGTGTGTGTCTCTCTCAGTGATCTCTCTCTTTGTGAGCGAGATGGTTGTTAGTGTGTGTGCGGGTTTCTCCCAATGGATGTGTATGAGAGGGTAACAGGCAGGAAGGCCAGGGATCTCCAAACAGAGAAAATAGTCTGCAAGTGTCAGACATTTTATCTCTCTTAAGCAGCAGGAGGAAACAAACTAGCGATATTTTTTCCTTCTCCATACAAATTTAAAAGGAGGTTTCTCTTAAAATTCTGTGTTGCCATAATGACACCTGGTTTCACCTGAAGTTAACCATTGCCTTTTCTTATGGAAATGTTTATCTTAAGCTATGTAAATAACACTATTTGTATGGTGCTCTGCCCTTCTTCAAGGTTCAAGTTAATCCTTTTAGGGCCCAAGATAAACCATTTGGAGCCAAGATTATCCCAAAATACATCCTATGGGTGAGGGGCCTGGTGCCATTCGAAGTTTTGAGACATTCCTTTCTTTCATTAACAGACTGCTGATGACTATATAACATTCAGCTAAAGACTAGCAGGGGGGTACTCTTTCTGCCCCCTTCTGATGCCTATGTCAGAAGCTTTCTCTATCTCCTTTATACTTTAATAAAACTTTGTTACACAAAAGCTCTGAGCGATCAAGCCTCGTCTCTGGCCCCGGATTGAATTCTTCTCATCCGGGGGCCAAGAATCCCACGTCGTAATTCAACAAAAACCTTTCATCTTGGGGGCTCGTCCGGGATCCTTCAGGACAAGGTAAGGATGCTCAGAGCTCTAGTTCTTTGTTCTCTTAGCGAACACGTTTTCTGCTGTGCTTTACTAACTCTACGGTGTGCTTGTGTGAGTAAATGACATGCCCTGCGCGAAGCAAGTGAGGAGCCCTGCTCTGCGGTTCCACAGTGATCTCATACGGCTTATGGCAGAAACCTGTCGGGGGTTTATAC
>SJYT01072059.1:0-37486 GCA_006410635.1 Cephalophus harveyi
AAAATAAAGTCTGAAACTGTTTCCACTGTTTCCCCATCTATTACCCATGAAGTGATGGGACCAGATGCCATGATCTTTGCATAGGTGTCTACAAAAAAGATCTTCCAGCCCCAAGTAATCAAGATCGTGTGATCACTCAACTCGGAGAAGACAATGGCAACCCACTCAAGTGTTTCTTCCTGGAGAATCCCAGGGATGAAGGAGCCGGGTGGGCTGCCGTCTGTGGGGTCGCACACAGTCGGACAGGACTGAAGCGACTTAACAGCAGCAGTGATCACTCAAACTCAACCAGAGCCAGACATCCGGGAATGTGCAGTCAAGTGGGTGGGCCTTAGGACCTTCACTAGTGGAGTTGATGGAATTCCAGTTGGGCTGTTTCAAATCCCAAAAGATGCTGTGAACGTGCTGGCATAGCAAATGTGGAAAACTCAGCAGTGGCCACAGGACGGGACGGGAAGAGGTCAGTCTTCATTCCAATCCCAAAGGAAAGCAATGTCAAAGAATGCTCAAACTACCGCACGAGTGCACTCGTCTCGCACGCTAGTAAAATAATGCTCAAAATTCTCCAAACCAGGCTTCAGCAGTACGTGAACCCTGAACTTCCAGCTCTTCAAGCGGGATTTAGAAAAGGCAGAGGAACCAGAGATCAGATTGCCAACACCCGTTGGGTCATCGGAAAAAGCAAGAGTTGCAGGAAAAACTTCTGCTTCGTTGACTATGCCAAAGCCTTTGACTGTGTGGATCACAGCAAACTCTGGAAAAGTCTTAGAGAGATGGGAATATCAGACCACCTGACCTGCCTCTTGAGAAATCCATACGCAGGTCAGGAAGCAACAGTTAGAACTGGACATGGAACAACAGACTGGTTCCAAATCGGGAAATAACCTCAGATATGCAGATGACACCACCCTTATGGCAGAAAGCGAAGAAGAACCAAAGAGCCTCTTGATGAAAGGGAAAGAGGAGAGAAAAAGTTCGCGTAAGACTCAACATTCAGAAAACTAAGATCGTGGCGTCTGGTCCCATCACTTCATGGCAAATAGATGGGGAAACAATGGAAACAGTGACAGGCTTTATTTTGGGGGGCTCCAAAATCACTGCAGCGGTGAAATTGAAAGACGCTTGCTCCTTGGAAGAAAACTTATGACCAACCAGACAGCATATTAAAAAGCAGAGACATTACTTTGCCAACAAAGGTCCCTCTAGTCAAAGCCATGGTTTTTCCAATAGCCATGTATGGATGTGAGGGTTGACGCGGCTCCGTTCTAGTCTCACCTTCCGATTTTGTTTTCACAGCCAGACCGAACTCATCCCCACTGGGCATGGTTATTATGAGGACCTTTCCCTCCCCCGACTCCCGTTAAATATTTAAGTAATAAGATTTCCGCAGTCAGTTTAAAAGCGATCGCTTTATTCGTAGTGTCTTCCTGAGTTAGCATCTCCATCAACTACTTCAGCACGTATCTGCTTCAAGATACACAACTAAACCAAGTGAAACTTAAAGGGAAAAAAAGTCAAGATTCTAACCTTGAAAGTAAACCAGGGCAAGGTACAAACTTCTTCCACTTTGCAAAGAGTACAGTGCTTGAGTCAAGTATATAGTACTGGCAAATACAAAGTTTTAAATTTTATTTTGGCCGTTGCCCTGCGATTTGCAGGATCTAAGTTTCCCCACCAGCGACTGAGCGAGCCTCTGCTCCCTCCAGTGTAAGCACCATCCAAACCCTACCTGTCTTTCAAAATCCATCTGCAAGCAATGGGTGGGTCAGTAACTGGATAGAAAGATCCTTTAGGATTCCTTTCAGCCATAAGATGCTGCACCTATGATTACTCCAACTGTACGTGTTCTGCTTGTGCTCTTTCTATGCTTTGAAATCTTGTAGGATAATGTACCACTCATATGCTATATATTTCTGTGGTTTTGTTTGTTTTTAGACTGTACCTCTTTGCTTGTGGGATCTTAGTTTTCCGACCAGGGACTGAACCCAGACTCGCTGCCCTGAAAGGGAGGACTGCCAGGGAACTCCCTTCCCTGGTTTTCAACTATTGTTCCACCCAGCTCTCTTGGGAGGTACAATACTCTCCCGTGAGTCACAATGACATGAAAGAGACACCTGTTAGGAAACCCATTTTTCTTTTTCTAAGAATTGTGGCCCTCGTCAATTCATTCTGATCCACGAAGTTTAGTCAATACTTATTTACTCCCATAAATTTAAAACTAAGAATTGGAAACGCTAAGGAGTTGGTTTTGATTCTAAGACTGGTAACAGAACAAGTAAACTCAGGGGCTGAGCCTGTCAATTTTAAGCAAGCAAAGGGAAGCAGGAGTATGTAAACAAACTGAAACAGAGAGGCTTTCCCTGACCCCCTTGTCAAACCCTGTAAGCCCTCAACCCCATCCCATGCTCTCTGTCGTGTCTTCTCTATCCCTTAATCCACTTTCCCCCTTTCTACTTCATGTTACTTGTTTGCTTACTTCTGTATCCCTCTTCTATTTGTCTGTTGCTGCACAAAAATATCACACCACACCCCCGAAAAAATCACCCCCAGAGTTAAGAGCTTTGAAACAAAAACATTCATCTATTTTCATCCAAATCTGCAGTTTGGGAAGGGATTTCTCTCTTCCCCAATGTCTGTGGTCACAGTTTTGGACTGAAACCTAAGTGTGTCCTTTTTCCATGCATGGCTCTTGGCTCGTGGGATCTTACTTCCCTAACCAGGAACAGATTGGAGACAAAACGTTGGTCTTCTGTTGAAGAAGATGATCGGTAGGCTGTGACCACTGGTGTTTGAACTAGACTCAGGCAACCATTCCCCTGTCCTTGGAATGTACCCTCTGCCTACTACTCCCACAGTATGAGCTATCCCAAGGAAAAAACCTTAAGGAAGTAAGGTATTGTTGAGTCCATCTGAACAGTGTACCTGACAACCCAGTTAAGGCCTTTTTATAAACTTTTAAGACTTGGCTGGCAGGGGTAGAGAGCTACTCCTCTTTCAGCCACCCAGAACAATCTTAGTAAGTTCCTATGCTTCTTGGACCTGCCATCTACCAATTTAGGGTGGCCTACCTCTATCTTGGGCTTCCCTGGTGGCTCAGAGGTTAAAGCGTCTGCCTGCAGTGTGGGAGATCTGGGTTCGATCCGTGGGTCGGGAAGATCCCCTGGAGAAGGAAATGGCAACCCACTCCAGTATTCTTGCCTGGAGAATCCCATGGACGGAGGAGCCTGGTGGGCTACAGTCCACGGGGTCGCAAAGAGTCCGACACGACTGAGCGACTTCACTTTCGCTTTCGCTTTCACTCTCACCTCTATCTTTACTCTCCGCTTAGGGAGGGAGAAGAGACAGGTTCTAAAGCAACGGCTTCCTCTCAACATGGCAGCCCGAGTTGTCAGCCTTCGAACAGCTCGAGTCTGCCACACAAGGCTCTCAGAGACACAGAAGATGCAAGGCTTCTGCCGACCTAGCCTCAGAATCCCCTGAAAATCACTTGGGCCTCATTCTATTGGTCAGCCTAGTTCCTGGGATTCCAGGGGAGGGGTAGACTTAAGTGGGCAGAGTAGCTGGGATATAAAATGTCTCATTTACCCTCTAAAAATTGTTTGGAATTCCCTGCCGGTCCAGTTGCTAGGACTCCGTGCTTGCACTGGAGGGAGCAGAGGCTCGCTCAGTCGCTGGTGGGGAAACTTAGATCCTGCAAATCGCAGGGCAACGGCCAAAATAAAATTTAAAACTTTGTATTTGCCAGTACTATATACTTGACTCAAGCACTGTACTCTTTGCAAAGTGGAAGAAGTTTGTACCTTGCCCTGGTTTACTTTCAAGGTTAGAATCTTGACTTTTTTTCCCTTTAAGTTTCACTTGGTTTAGTTGTGTATCTTGAAGCAGATACGTGCTGAAGTAGTTGATGGAGATGCTAACTCAGGAAGACACTACGAATAAAGCGATCGCTTTTAAACTGACTGCGGAAATCTTATTACTTAAATATTTAACGGGAGTCGGGGGAGGGAAAGGTCCTCATAATAACCATGCCCAGTGGGGATGAGTTCGGTCTGGCTGTGAAAACAAAATCGGAAGGTGAGACTAGAACGGAGCCGCGACTCACACCCTCACTCTCAAATGCGGGGTTCCGGCCGCCCAGAACTCCTGTTTTCCCGGGCTCCCCCTGCAGGTCGCGTCTTCTCGCTGCGCGCCCAGACCCTGGGGCGGAGAAACCTCAAGGCAACTCGTCTAGGTTGGGGATTGGTTGGTCACACAACCGGCATGGGGGCGTGGCGTATGTAGATGAGCCGCGCGCAGAGGCTGCTGGTCCCGCTCCTCCCGGGCCTCGGTGTCCTGCGTGTGCACACGCGGAGGTTCCTGAGGTTGTTCCCCGGGTGGGCGAGGCCGGGCCGAGGGACGCGCAGGGGCTGTGTGCGGGGGGGTGGTGCGAGGGCAATGACCGTGCGTGTAGAGTGGGGCGAGCTCGAGGGTGCTGGGCGGTGGGTAGGTAGCAACTCATACTTACCTGGCAGGGGAGATACCATGATCACGAAGGTGGTTTTCCCAGGGCGAGGCTTATCCATTGCACTCCGGATGTGCTGACCCCTGCGATTTCCCCAAATGTGGGAAACTCGACTGCATAATTTGTGGTAGTGGGGGACTGCGTTCGCGCTTTCCCCTGGTTAAGGTGGTTTGCCAAAAAGAGACNNNTTCAAAAGCATCAATTCTTCGGCGCTCAGCCTTCTTCACAGTCCAACTCTCACATCCATACATGACCACAGGAAAAACCATAGCCTTGACTAGACGAACCTTAGTCGGCAAAGTAATGTCTCTCTCTGCTTTTGAAAATACTATCTGGGTTGGACATAACTTTTCTTCCAAGGAGTAAGCGTCTTCTAATTTCATGGCTGCAGTCACCATCTGCAGTGATTTTGGAGCCCCCCAAAATAAAGTCTGAAACTGTTTCCACTGTTTCCCCATCTATTACCCATGAAGTGATGGGACCAGATGCCATGATCTTTGCATAGGTGTCTACAAAAAAGATCTTCCAGCCCCAAGTAATCAAGATCGTGTGATCACTCAACTCGGAGAAGACAATGGCAACCCACTCAAGTGTTTCTTCCTGGAGAATCCCAGGGATGAAGGAGCCGGGTGGGCTGCCGTCTGTGGGGTCGCACACAGTCGGACAGGACTGAAGCGACTTAACAGCAGCAGTGATCACTCAAACTCAACCAGAGCCAGACATCCGGGAATGTGCAGTCAAGTGGGTGAGCCTTAGGACCTTCACTAGTGGAGTTGATGGAATTCCAGTTGGGCTGTTTCAAATCCCAAAAGATGCTGTGAACGTGCTGGCATAGCAAATGTGGAAAACTCAGCAGTGGCCACAGGACGGGACGGGAAGAGGTCAGTCTTCATTCCAATCCCAAAGGAAAGCAATGTCAAAGAATGCTCAAACTACCGCACGAGTGCACTCGTCTCGCACGCTAGTAAAATAATGCTCAAAATTCTCCAAACCAGGCTTCAGCAGTACGTGAACCCTGAACTTCCAGCTCTTCAAGCGGGATTTAGAAAAGGCAGAGGAACAGAGATCAGATTGCCAACACCCGTTGGGTCATCGGAAAAAGCAAGAGTTGCAGGAAAAACTTCTGCTTCGTTGACTATGCCAAAGCCTTTGACTGTGTGGATCACAGCAAACTCTGGAAAAGTCTTAGAGAGATGGGAATATCAGACCACCTGACCTGCCTCTTGAGAAATCCATACGCAGGTCAGGAAGCAACAGTTAGAACTGGACATGGAACAACAGACTGGTTCCAAATCGGGAAATAACCTCAGATATGCAGATGACACCACCCTTATGGCAGAAAGCGAAGAAGAACCAAAGAGCCTCTTGATGAAAGGGAAAGAGGAGAGAAAAAGTTCGCGTAAGACTCAACATTCAGAAAACTAAGATCGTGGCGTCTGGTCCCATCACTTCATGGCAAATAGATGGGGAAACAATGGAAACAGTGACAGGCTTTATTTTGGGGGGCTCCAAAATCACTGCAGCGGTGAAATTGAAAGACGCTTGCTCCTTGGAAGAAAACTTATGACCAACCAGACAGCATATTAAAAAGCAGAGACATTACTTTGCCAACAAAGGTCCCTCTAGTCAAAGCCATGGTTTTTCCAATAGCCATGTATGGATGTGAGGGTTGGACTATAAAGAAAGCTGAGCACTGAAGAACTGAACTGTGGTGTTGGGGGAGACTCTTGAGAGTCCCTTGGACTGCAAGGAGATCCAACCAGTCCATCCTAAAGAAGATCAGTCCTGAATATTCATCGGAAGGACTGATGCTGAAGCTGAAACTGCAGTATTTTGGCCACCTGATGTGAAAAACTGACTCATTGGAAAAGACCCTGGTGCTGGGAAAGACTGAAGGCGGGAGGAGAAGGGGACGACAGAGGATGAGGTGGTTGGATGGCATCACCGACTCAATGGACATGGAGTTTGAGTAAACTCCGGGAGTTGGACAGGGAGATCTGGCGTGCTGCAGTCCACGGGGTCCCAAAGAGTCAGACACGACTGAGCGACTGAACCGAACTGAACTGAATAGGTGTTGGAGGTTATACTAAGCAGATCAGACGAAGACAAATATAATATCTATAAAAATCACTTACTGTTTCAGTCGTGCCTGACTCTGCAACCACATGGACTGCAGCATGCCAGGCTTACCTGTTCTTCACAGCCTCCCAGGGTTGCTCAAACTCATGTGCACTGAGTCGGTGATGCCATCCAACTATCTCATCATCCTCTGTCACTGCTTTTCCTCCTGCCTTCAATCTTTCCCAGCATCAGGGTCTTTTCCAGCGAGTCAGCTCTTCGCATCAGGTGGCCAAAGTATTGAAGCTTCAGCTTCAGCATCAGTCTTTCCAATGCACATTCAGGGTTGATTTCATTTAGGATTGATTCGTTTGATCTCCTCACAGTCTAAGGGACTCTCTCAAGAGTTTTTTTCAACACCACAGTTCAAAAGCATCGATTCTTCGGCGCTCAGCTTTCTTTATGGTTCAACTCTCACATCCATACATGACAACTGGAAAAACCACAGCTTTGACTAGACAGCCCCTTGTCAGCAAAGGAGGGACAAAGGAGTCCAATCGATTCCAAGACTTTCAGTCTGTGGCAACTCTAAGGATGTCAGGAAGTGGTAAGAGCAGAAATTGAGTCAAAAGTAGCTATTGGCTGAGGCATAGGAATGGGGTGAAAGATGCTGTGCCGATTTGGTGCTACATTGATTGAATTGCAGCAGGCGGAGGTATCTAGCCAAGCAAGAGGAAAGGGCAAGGATTAAATAAGACAGAGTAGTCACCTGAATTGGATCATTAAGAGGGGTCACTTGTCCCTAAGGGGGCAGACGCTTGAGTATAGGCTGGTAGAGAAACAGGAGAAACAGAGGAAACCGTCTCACAGTCAAGACGCTGTCATCTGTCTCATCACATATCCAGCGGATGTAAGGTAAGGGCTGAGAAAAGGTCGGGACTAAGAAGAGGTCAAGAAAGGCAAATTAGGAAGTAATGACAGGTTGGTGCTTTTGAACTGTGGTGTTGGAGAAGATTCTTGAGAGTCCTTTGAACTGCAAGGAGATCCAACCAGTCCATCCTAAAGGAGATCAGGCCTGGGTGTTCATTGGAAGGACTGATGCTGAAGCTGAAACTCCAAAACTCTGGCCACCTCATGCGAAGAGTTGACTCATTGGAAAAGACCCTGATGCTGGAATGGATTGGGGACAGGAGGAGAAGGGGATAACAGAGGGTGAGATGGCTGGATGGCATCACTGACTCAATGGACATGAGTCTGAGTGAACTCTGGGAGTTGGTGATGGAGAGGGAGGCCTGGCGTGCTGCGGTTCACGGGGTCGCAAAGAGTCGGACACGACTGAGCGACTGAATTGAACTGAATTGAATGACAGCTTAGCAACTTTTTGGAAGACAGACGAGGGCGAAGTCAGACTGAGAAGGGAGAACTGTGAAAGCAAGGCAGTAACGCGAGAAAAAAAGGCAGAAGGATTTCAGGCGACGAGGCTGGAGGAACGTTGAATGCTAGCGTCTGGAGACCTACTGGCCCTGATCTAAGGCTACAAGTCCCTCAGCATATAGATTTCTGGTTTTCACGTCACGACGTGAAACACGGCACGTGGAGTGTTCATCCCACATACTGCCACTTATGAGGGTGCTGACTGCAACTTCCAGTAATAAGGTAGCGGCTTCGTATGTTCCAAATAGGAACATAATCCTGTTGCGAATGGGAGCAGCAGGTCTTCGGGACCCGCCTGCCGTACCAGCCCTTCGCTGGGAATATCCGCGCAGGCGCGCATGAAGGACTCGGAAGTGCGGGCGGAAGTTGTGTCGGAGCACTTTAGGGAAGGGACCTGCGGAGTAAACAGTCATTCGGTAGACGCCTGTGGATGGTATCGGAGGGGCCGGCCACTATGAACCGCCTCCAGGACGACTATGATCCATACGCGGTTGAGGAGCCTAGCGACGAGGAGCCGGCTTTGAGCAGGTGGGCCCCTGCCCCGCCCCGTCCCCCTGCCTCTCCCGGGCCCCCGAGGCTTCGGGCCAAGGTCAGACAGCCTGCCGACCCGCTGTGCTTGCCGGGCCCGCGCGGATAGTCCGGCCAGCGGTTCGGGACCCTGTCGCACCCCACTGTCGTCTGTGGACTCCGCCGGGGGTTCTGGTGAGGTCTTGCAGTCACGGGGGAGGCAGGATCGAAATTGGCGAAGGGGAGGGTCATAGTCCATAGTCTGGAATTACGCGTAAGAATCAAAAGCTGTGAAGTCGAATCCTGCTTCTGCAGCTTACCAGTACTGTGGCTGAGGTCAAGTCCCGCGTTTATATAAAGGAAGTATAATAAGCATATCGCGAGTTTGTTGTGAGGCACTTGGGACTTACTGTGAATTGAACATCATGAAGATTAAACTGCCATAAACAGAAATTAGGGGATAATTAACTTTTTTTATTTTTGAGCATCTGTTGTATGCTTGCTGTGGGCTACAGAGATCAGATATAAGATTTTTGTCTTTGACAGGTTTAACGGTAAAGTAGAGGACATAAGATAGAAATGTATCTTGCGAGATATATGCCTTGGAAATAAACGTGTATTGCAGAAGAGCGCTGTAGAGAAAGATGACCTGGGATAGTTACAGATGAAATTCCACGGGAATTTTCAGAAGGGAGGGATTAATCCTACCTGGGGGAAACTCGCAATTACGTTGACTAGAGATTTCCAGGCAAGTTTAGCCATTTTTAAAGCTGTCAGCAGATCCTGTTCATAAACTTTAAAACATTCTGTCCGACTAGTTTTCTGTGAAACTTTTTCTCTTAATCACAGTGCTTCCTCATACTATCCTGGGGAGGGTTTATAGGATGGGAGATCAGACTGCTGTGAAGTTTTCTGTTGTGGGAAGTGAGGATGGATTCCAGGATTCCCTTATGAAGAGTTTCACTTAGGGGCTCAGTCTGTGAAAGAAGGTCTCAATTAGTAATTCAGTTTGATTGGTTTCAGTGTTTCCTGAACTTGAGTTATTCTTCCATTATCATCCCCGTATTCACCCTTGTTATTATTTATTTAATGTTTTTCTTTAAGTCAATTTACATTTTTGTAGTTAAATGCCTTCTTTTTTTTTTTTTGGCTTACAGTTTGTGGGATCTTAGTTCCCTAACCCGGGATTGAACCTGGGCCCCCAGCAGTGGAAGCACAGTCCTAACCACTGGATCACCAGGGAATTCCCATGTAGTTAAATATTTGTAAGGAGACTTTATATTCCTGTGATAGTTGCCACTGGTAAGGTAACTGTAAATATAAATGCTTTGAAAACAAAAAAGTGTTATTAGGTGGTATTGCCTGCTGAATCCAATGCTTGTTTTGGAAAGGGAAATTGTGTTAGAGAGGTGTTTAAGAGGTGTCTGTCAGGATTTGATTTTACTCTATCTAGAAGTGACTCCTTTATCGCCTGTTACCATTTCATGGAAGCTGGCAGAACACATGAATCCCCTGAGTGAGACACCTCACAGTAGAGCAAGCAGTCTGAGCATCCCGTTTGTGTTGGTTGCTCTTGCTTCCAACTCCTATCTATAGAGTTACCTGGAGAGGCCCAGATGGCTGCTACATGTTCAGTGGGTTGGTATCATAGCTGAGGACCACTTGGGCTTGGAGAATGCACCTTTTACAGCAGGCAGTAAATATGCCACTAGATGCCAGTAACCCCTCCTCCCACGTCCCAGTTGTGACAATCAAAAATATCTCTAGCTATGCCAGATGTTCCCTGGGAGGCAAAATTGACCCAGTTGAAGAGTACTGTGATAGTTCAAGGGTAATAGTGAAAGATAAGCCTGAAAAGATAAGTTGAAACCAGATTGTGGAAGATTCTTGTGAATGCTGTACTCAGAGTTTTGGTCATGGATGACTTTCTTTTGGATTTGGATAGTGATGTGATAAGAGTTCTTTCAGAATAATATGCTGGCATCAGGGTTCAGGGTGGAAGGAAGCAGAAGAGTTTTGAGACCTGGAGATCCTTAGGCCTTGATGGTACAGGCAGAGATAAGACAGCCTGAGTGAATATAGAGGTGATAGAGAAAGGGAGCATGCTGGTCAGGATGGGGAATCTTCTTGGGAGTAAAATCTGGATAAGGCCTCTGTCATTATCAAAATTGATTGGCATGAGTTGTATTATTCTTATTTACCTTCTTCTGGTGTGTTAAGAGAAAAATAGTGAAACAAAACCCATGAATAGTCTGTAACTGTTCATCAGACCATGAATAATTGAACATTATATATGTACTATTGACTGTATTAGAAATGTCTTAGGCATTTCATCTTGATAACATTTCATTTCTTCTGATACCTGGTTTAATTCCATACTGCTATTGATGGGGAAACCCAGGCACAAAAGGCCAAATTGGCATAAATTGCTCAGGAGAATTTGGAATATATTTTAGGTCTCTCTCTCTCTTTTTATAGTTCTCTGTAGCACTGTGCCTCTTAAACTGTGATATTACTTACAGTCTGTTAACATTTTGTGTGGATACATTAGCTGTCTGTTACATATATTAAGTTTTATTTAAGTGTCCAGACTTTAAAACAAACGCCCAGTAAAATTTTCCTTGCTGATGGAATTACGAATTGGTGCAATACACTTGGAAAGTAGTGTGATAATTCCAGAAGTCAGAAGGATGTTTGTGTCTAATTTTAGACTTTTAACCTAAGGAAATCAACAGAAGCAAAATTATATATCCAGAGTTATTCATTGTGTGTGTTTAATAGCAAGGACAAATAACTATACAGCATCTGCAAGGGGAAATGGTATGCAGACATTAAAAAATATGTTTGGAAATATGCAGAAATGGTTGAAGTCAGAAGAGCTGTATGTAATGACAGCTGAATCCAGTGCAACCTTATGAAACTTAAAATTGTTGGGCAATGGGATGATAGGTGTTTAAGTTATTTTAATACTTTAATATTCATGTTCTTTGTGATTTAAATGTTCTAGTTCTGAAGATGAGGTGGATGTGCTTTTACATGGAACTCCTGACCAAAAACGAAAACTTATCAGAGAATGCCTTACTGGGGAAAGTGAGTCCTCTAGTGAAGATGAATTTGAAAAAGAAATGGCGGCTGAATTAAATTCTACCATAAAAACAATGGAGGACAAGTTATCTTCTCTAGAAACAGGTAAACTTTTAGTTAGATTTTCACATAGATATTTTTCTAAGCTCCATAATGGCAGAGACCCTTATTTGCGTTCTGTGTGTCCCCAGCACTTTCGGTCAGTGCCCAGTAAACACGTCCTGAGTGAATGAATAAATGTACTTGGCAACCTGAGCGTACTTTTCTTTCATTGCTAGTGCAGAATTTTCCTGTGGTGCCGGAAAGAGACTGTTAAGCATTGTTTACTTGTATGATTTCCTTTTGTACTTTTGACCCTAGGATAAAGAAAGAAAGACACATTAGCTTATAGAAGTACTTTTTAGGTTATATAACACTGATCTAGCAGATTGAGCAATGTGTCACCACAAATTCCTGTCTTATTTTAGTAAGTAATGAAAAATACTTAATTTTGGTGCGTGGTCTGTTAGGTAAAATGTACCTGACTTGAAAACTGTTTTGTGAAAGTAGGACTCCTCAGCATTGGTTTCCATATTGTTATTACTATATATTAACTGTTAAAAATTGAAAGAATATATGATAATGATAAAAACAAAGGCAGGTATTAATTAAGAGGAAGAATTAGGGATGTACGCGTATGATGACAAAAGTATAGGAAATGTCATGGCACTAGGCACTGCTGAGGAGAGGAAGAACATGTCCTCGACTCATTCCTCCTGACTCTATAGAGCTCTTATCCTCTTTTTTCTAAAGTCCCTTAAAGCAAGATGTTTATTTCCTGTTCTCTACATATGCTGGTAACTTGAAAATATGGCTATTTTATTTTATTAGATGTGCTTTTATCATTATCATATGTGCTTTCAGTCTCTTTCTGGCATGATTTGGAACATATGTTCGAGGACGAGAAGTTCTCTGTAATTGCATAGGGCACAGAAATACAGTTAAGTCACTGACTCCAGTAAGTCATTGGTGTGAAAGTATTTTTCCACTGAAATGAAATTGGGAATGAGCCGATAGCAGTTTGAAGTGATGGAAGAATGTATGGAGTTTTGAATCTTGTCAATTCTGTATCGTTTAGTCTTTAAACTTCCTTTATGGTTTGACTAGGGTCTTCAGGAGATGGGATAGTTGGAACAACTCCGACAAAGTACTATGACAATATATATTTTGATTCTGATTCTGAAGATGAAGACAAAGCAGGTAAGGAACATGTTTACCAGGTTTAGCAGTTATATTTTATGAAAGAAGTTTTACCTAGCAATTTGATATTAGGTTTTCCCTTTGAGTTTTATCCTTTAAGAAACTGCAGGCAGTTGACATGAAAATAAAAGCAGGATTGTGTGTAGAACAGATGGAAGCACACACACCTGAGGGCTGGGACTAGGGCAGCGTGCAGAGGCGCATCTGGGGAGAGGAGAGTCCTGACTCAGTAGCTCTCTCCTCAAGGCTCTCGGCCTCCTTTTCCTTCAGCGTTCTTTAGCACAGCAGCATTTGCTTTCACGACTGCAGATAGTTTCTAGGTTTTACTCTCTTGTAGAATTTTCCCTAAGTTGTTGCTTTAAAAAAAAAAAAAAAAAAATCAACCTCTCTTTTCTTTGAAATTGATTTTGTATAAATTAAAAAAAATTTTTTTGGCTGTAGTGAGTCTTCCTTGGTGCGTGCAGGCTTTGTCTAGTTGCGGCGAGCGGGGGCTACTCTCGGTTGCTGAAGTGGGCTTCTTATTGCAGTGGCTTCTCTTGTTGTGGAGCATAGGCTCTAGGCACCGGGCTGAGGCTTTAGTTGCTCTGCGGCATGTGGGATCTTCCCAGACGAGGGATGGAAGTGGTGTCTCTTGCATTGCAAGGCAGATTCTTAACCACTGGACCACCAGGGAAGCCCCTGATTTTGTGTAAATTTTGAGCAAAGTTGAGCGTAATGACAAGAGCTAAAACTAGCTTAATTATATCAGTAGTTATGATGGAATACGTACATATTTATAAGGTAAAGAAATGATTTTATATTTTTATATATTGTTGCATAAATACTGACTTGCTCAAGTAGGTCTAGTGTATGTAGATGATCATAGTGGTTCCCCCCCCCGGACTCATTTTTGTTCTGATTTCAGTAGCATTTTATGTATGAGAACTTATGGAAAATTTAAGACATCAAAAATAGTTTCTAAGGAATTCCCTGGTGGTCCAGTGGCTGAGACTCCATGCTTCTACTTCTGGAAGTCTAGGTTTGATCCCTGGTCTGGGAGCTAAGATTCTGCAAGCCGAGCAGTGCAGCCAAAAAAAAAAAATTATCGTCTATTCTTGACTTGATTTGAGTGGCTTTTTTGAGACTCTGACTTTTCATTATTTGAACTTGGTTCTGAACTTTATTTGGAGGAATAGTTAAAAAAATTTTTTTTTAGGAAAATAAAAAAAATGTGTACCTTAGGAAATAGGATTCTTCATTTTGTGTAAAAGAGGTGTGAATTTTAGACATGCTACTTAGCCATATTCTTAACATTTTCAAAATTAGCACAAGTGACCAAGAAAAAAAAGAAGAAACAACACAGAATTCCAACAAATGATGAATTACTATATGATCCTGAAAAAGATAACAGAGATCAGGCCTGGGTTGATGCACAGAGAAGAGGGTAAGAACTTAAATTTAATATTTCAAATCTTTAGGGAAAACAATTAAAAGATGATTTTCACTGTACTCACGTTTTGAGTGTATGTATGTATGTATGTTTAAAGGGACTTTGCTGGTGGCTAAGATGGTGAAGGATCTGCCTGTAATGCAGGAGACCCGGGTCATGTATAAAGAAAGTTTGAGAAAAAAACTACTGAATATTTTGAAAATGAAAAGCAAATTTCAGTCAGGCCATTGGTTATTTATTTATTTTTATTTGAAATATAGCATCATGGACTCAATGGACATGAATCTGAGCAAACTCTGGGCAATAGTGAAAGACAGGGAAGCCTAGTGTGCTGCAGTCCATGGGGTCCCAAAGAGTTGGACACGACTCAGCGACTGGACAGAACAACATAGTTGATTTACAGTGTCGTGCCAATGTCTGCTGTACAGCAAAGTGACTCAGTTATATACATATATACATTCTTTAGACCATTTATTTTTTAAAAACTGTTGTTGAATTCAAACTGCTGTAGCTAGTCAGGTCTCTCCCTTCAAGAAACAAAGCTGACTTTTCAAATAAGCAGTATAAAATTACTTAGAGATTGAAAGTTTATATAGGAAATTCCCTGGGGGTCCACTGGTTAGGGCTCCACGTTTCCACTGCAGGGTGCTCGGGTTCCATTCCTGGTTGGAGAACTAAGATCCTGCGTGCCTCAGCATGGCCAAAAGTAAAAGAGTTTATGTGGATTAAGAGTGGATGTTATGTTTTCTATTTGAATACTTGAATCGTGTTTACAGATTTGACTTTTTAAAGTTGAGGCTAAAATTCACATGACATAATGTTAACCATTTTGAAGTTAACAGTTCAGTGGCATTTAGTGTGTTCACAGTGGTGTGCAACCACTACCTATGTGTATTTCAAATCATTTCCATCATTCCAAGAGGAAACTCCAGACTCTATTTCAAATTTGATTTGATAAAGATCGATTTATCATAAAAATGAAAGCTGAACGCTTATCACTATTACCTAATGTTACCCTAGCCTGCCTGAGCTTCAGAATCACCTGGTGGGAGTGAAATGCAAACCCTTGAGTCCTACTCCAGGAAGTTTTGATTCATCGAGGGGGGTGCCCAGGAATCTATAGTTGTCCAGTCCAGAGGGAATGTGATGCTGTGTGGATCTTTGTGTACCACCTTTTAGCTTCCACTCTCCCGCTTTGTCCCTTTTTCCTCTCCCAGTTTCACCCATGCACCACTTACAGCTGCCTCTTGCATTTATGTGATGAGTAGTTTTCACACCTACAGTGTGAAATGAACATTTTAAGTGCTATGAGCGCTGTTGAAATAATTAAGGAGCTTATGATCTAGCTCCTGATTCTGGTAACAGAAGTTGTCAGTGACTTAAGATGGAATGTATTTTCATTGTTACATAATCTTGAGAAGTAACATCTTAGTATCTTATTCCTATGTCACGTAGTAGTTGCCTTTTAAGACCATAGAAACCCACTTCAGATAATGAATTCAGTACATTTTAAGCACCACAAGGACAGTGATCATACCTGTCTTGTTCAGTGCTGTATCCCAAGCATCTTGCACAATGTCATATGAACACTCACTATCTGTTGAATGAATAATTTAGTTATTTTCTTGGGGTTTGAAATTTTTCAAGCATTTGGAGGTATTTAACAACAATTATGAAATATATACCACATGTTCTCAGTATTTTTCCCCACAAAAAAGAGTTTAAGAAGTAATGCCAAGTGATTTTGTGTTTTGCAGTAAAGTTTTTTGACGTTTTCTATAAGCCCCTTTTAAGAATATATCCTTTTACACTTTAGTGTCTTTGTAAGTAAATTCATACTTTATTTTTTCAATCAGCATATATTTGTTGAGCACTTACTATATGCAAAACACTGTTCCAGACTCTTGAAATACAAAAGGGAACAAAACAGACTAAGATTCTTAGGCACTTAGAGCTTACAATGCTTGCTTTTTAAAAGAAGCTTTATTGATGTGTGTGTGTTTAATTAGTAGACTTTTTTAGAATGATTTTAGATTTACAGAAAAATTCAGCTGGTAATACAGAGAATTTCCTCATTACTCCCCCCCCCGCCACCAACAAGACGACCTGACCATGGACTGCCAGGGAATCCCCCCAGATTTCCTTAGTTTTTATCCTAATATCCATGTTCTCTTCCAAGAGCCCATCTGGGATACCATGTTACATTTAGTTGTCATGTCTACTGAGGCTTTCCTTGGCTATGAGTTTCTCAGACTTTCCTTGGTTTTGATGACTTTAACAGTTTTGAGGAGCATGGATCAGTAACATTGTGGGAGGGTCCTCTATTGGAATTTATCTAATGCTTTTCTCATGATCAGACTGGAATTAGAGGTTTTGGGGAAAAAGACCATAGAGGTAAAGTGCCATTTTCATCACTTTGTATCGAGGGCACATACTATTAAACATGATTTAATTTCTCAGCTGTAAAGTTACTCTTACCATACCTTTATGTACCTTCTGTTTGGAAGGATGTCATTATATTTAGCCTAGACTTAAGGAGTCATGTTCCACCTCCTTTAGGGGAGAGTATCTTCATAAATTATTTGTAATTCTTACATACGGGAGATGTGTCTGTTCTCCCCCATTTATTTACATATTAAGTCATTTATGTCAGCATGGAGTCATGGGTATTTATTTATACTTTGCTTATAATTTAACACTGTTTTATTTCAATGCTCTAATTGTTTTGATTTCAGTCATCAGGGGCTCTTTGAGTTGGCTCCTGTGCCCCTTTAACATACTGTCTCATGGATTTTGGTTTTGCTTTTTCTCTTTGAGCACCACCTTACTTTTTGGCACTACAGGATGTTCCAGGTCTACCTTATGTGCCCCATTCCTAGAATTAACTGTTTCTCTAAAGGGTACTGATTTCTTTTACTGGAAAGTGGCATTAGAAAGGAAGATCTGGCTTTAATGTGCTTCACCCTTCCTCTTTCTTTTTCTGTTCTAGATACCATGGTTTTGGAATACAGCGACCACGTCAACAACAGCAGCCTGTTCCGAATAGTGATGCTGTCTTGAATTGCCCTGCCTGTATGACTACACTATGTCTTGATTGCCAAAGGTAACTGATAAAGGGTAACAACACACACATACACACACACGCGTGAAAATAAAACCACTTGGTGGTCCTTGTTTAAATAGACTTTCTAGGTACTTAGGAATTCTGATAAAGTTCTGTCCTCATATATCCCTTGTGCTGCATGACTAATCTTTATAGAAATAATTTTGATTATATGTAGTCTAACTAGGTTTTCTGATGAGTACTTGCCAGTGCTGATAAGGATTCAGTAAAACTGCATATATGTTTTAGGATGATGAAATCTCTCAAATAGACTCTTTTTTTTTTTTTCTATTGTGATAACATAAAATTTACTATTTTAAGCAGTTAAAAATGTTGCTGTAAGAGCATTTCATTTGAATATTCAATTTATTGTTAGCTAGACCATTTAAGAATTTAAAAAAATCTTTTCCCAGCTTTATTGAGATATAATTGACATATACCATTGTATAAGCTTTAGGTATACAGTATACAGTGTAATAATTAGATATTCAAATATATTGCAGGATGATTACCACAATAAGGTTAGTTAACACAGCCATTACCTCACATAGTTCCTTTTTTTGTGTGGTGAAAACTTTTAAGATCTACTCTCAGCATTTTTCAAGTAACACAGCGGGAGCTTGGATTTGATCCCTGGGTTGGGAAGATCCCCAGGAGGAGATCATGGCAACCCACTCAGTGTTCTTACTTGGAGAATCCCTATGGACAGAGGAGCCTGGTGGGTTACAGTCCATGCAATTGCAAAGAGTCGGACACGACTAAGCAACTAAGTGCATGCACACACACACACACACACACACACACACACACCTAAGCACAGCACATTGTTAACTATAGTCATCACGCTGTACATGCATCTCCAGAGCTTAATCATTATAACTGGAAGTTTGTATCTTTTGACCACCTTCATCCACCTACCCTCCCCCACCAACTTTTTTTTTATTATAAGTTTATTTTAATTGGAGGCTAATTACTTTACAATATTGTATTGGTTTTGCCATACATCAACATGAATACACCACAAGTGTACACATGTTCCCCATCCTGAACCCCCCTCCCTCCTCCCTTCCCATCCCATCCCTCTGCATCATCCCATTGCACCAGCCCTGAGCATCCTGTATCCTGCATCAAACCTGGACTGGCAATTCGTTTCACATATGATATTATACAGAATGCTCCAATTACCGCACAATTGCACTCATCTCACATGCTAGTAAAGTAATGCTCAAAATCCTCCAAGCCAGGCTTCAGCAATACGTGAACCGTGAACTCCCTGATGTTCAAGCTGGCTTTAGAAAAGGCAGAGGAACCAGAGATCAAATTGCCAACATCCGCTGGATCATGGAAAAAGCAAGAGAGTTCCAGAAAAATATCTACTTCTGCTTTATCGACTATGCCAAAGCCTTTGACTGTGTGGATCACAATAAACTGTGGAAAATTCTGAAAGAGATGGGAATACCAGACCACCTAACCTGCCTCTTGAGAAATCTGTATGCAGGTCAGGAAGCAACAGTTAGGACTGGACATGGAACAACAGACTGGTTCCAAATAGGAAAAGGAGTGCGTCAAGGCTGTATATTGTCACCCTGCTTATTTAACTTAGCAAAGAGTCGGACACGACTGAGCGACTGAACTGAACTGAACTGATGATATTATACATGTTTCAATGCCGTTCTCCCAAATCATCCCACCCTCGCCCTCTCCCACAGAGTCCAAAAGACTGTTCTATACATCTGTGTCTCTTTTGCTGTCTCGCAATACAGGGTTATCGTTACCATCTTTCTAAACTCCATATATATGTGTTAGTATTGGTGTTTTTCTTTCTGGCTTACTTCACTCTGTATAATTGGCTCCGGTTCCATCCACCTCATTAGAACTGATTCAAGTGTATTCTTTTTAATGGCTGAGTAATACTCCATTGTGCATATGCACACAGCTTTCTTATCCATTCGTGTGCTGATGGACATCTAGGTTGCTTCCATGCCCTGGCTGTTATAAACAGTGCTGCGATGAACATTGGCTCCCCCACCAACTTTATGAGTTCAGTTGTTTGTTTGTTTGTTTTTTGGATTTCACATATAAGTGAGATCATACACTATTCATCTTTCTCTTTCTGACCTATTTCACTTAGCATAATACCTTCAAGCTCCCTCCATGATGTTACAAATGGCAGGATTTTTTTTCTTTTTTCTTTTTAAGGGCTGAATAATATTCTATTGTGTGTATATACCATATTTTCTTTATTTATTCATCAGTCGATGGACATGTATGTTGTTTCCACATCTCGGCTGTTGTAAATAATGCTGTGATGGGTTTTTGGGAGGAAGACCACTGAAGTAAAGTGCTATTTTTATCACATTATATCATAGGCAACAGGCTAGCAACATGATTTATGGCTGTTAATGTTGACCTTGATCACCTGGCTGAGGTGAGGGCTCAGATGTCTCTTTGAGAGAGTATTTTCATTCCTTTAACAGTGGGATTGCTAGATCATATGACGGTTCTCTTTTTGACTTTCTGAGGCTCCTCTGTACTGTTTTCCATGGTGGCTGTACCAATTTACACTCCCACCAATAGTACACAAGGGTTCACTTTTGTTATCTTTTGATTTGATCATGTCTATTCAATGAGATGATATCTTACTGTAGTTTTGAGGTGATAATCTTGCAGTAGTTTTGATATGTAGTTCCCTGATGGTTTGTGATATTGAGTACCTTTTTGTATACCCGTTAGCCATTTGTCTGTCTTTTTTGGAAAAATGTCTATTCAACTTCTTTGCCCACTTATTAATTGGATTTTTTTATATTGAGTTCCTTATATATTTTGGAAATTAACCCCCTATGAGATATATGATTTGCAAATATTTTTTCCCATTCCATAGGTTGCCTTTTTATTTTGTTGATTGTTTCTTTGCTGCGCAGAAGCTTTTTAGTTTGATGTAGTTCCATTTGTTTATTTTTGCTTTTGTTGCTTGTGCCTTCGGTGTCAGTTCCAAAACATTGCCAAGACCAGTGTTAAGGAGCTTTATTTTAGGTTTTCTTTTAGGAGTTTTACGATTTCAAATTTTAAGTTTTAGTCTTTATTTCAAATTAATTTTTGTGAGTGTATAAGTTAAGGATCCAATTTCATTTTTTTGCCTATGAATATCTAGTTTTCCCAATACCATTTATTGAAGAGATTGTCTTTTCCCCATTGAATATTCTTGACTCCTTCCCAAATATTAGTTTATGGTACATGCATGGGTTTATTTCTGGGCTCTTGATTCTGTTCTGTTGATCAATGAGTCTGTTTTTTTTATGCCAATCCCATACTGTCTTGATTACTGTACCTTTGTGGCATAGTTAGAAATCAGGAAGTTTTGTTCTTCTTTCTCAAGATTGTTTTGGCTATTTGAGGTCTTTTATGGTTCCATACAAACGTTAGAATTTTTTATGTTTCTATGAAAAATGCCACTGGAATTTTGATAAGGGTTGCATTGAATCTATAAAATGGCTTTGGGTAGCATGGACATTGTAGCAGTCTATGAGCATGGGATATCGGTACATTTATTTGTTTTTTCTTCAATTTCTTTCATCACTGTCATAGTTTTCAGTGTATAGATCCTTCACCTCCTTGGTTAAATTTATTCCTAAGTATTTTATTATTTTTATGTTATTGTGAATGAGATTGTTTTCTTAATTTCTCAGTTTGTTGTTAGTGAAAATGCAACAGATTTTTGTTGATTGCTTGTGTATCCTGAATCTTCACTGAATTTATTAGTTCTAACATTTTCTTTTTGAAATCTTTAGAGTTTTGTATACATAACATCATGTCATCTGGAAACAGGGATAATTTTCTTTCTTTCTTTTCTGTTTGGTTACCTTTTTTAAACGTGATTGCTTTGACTAAGATTTCTAGAAATATATTGAATAGGAGTGGTGAGAATAGACACTCTTATCTTGTTGCCTGTTTTAACCTTTTTTTTTTTTTTTTAACTTTAAACTTTTGATTTTGTTTTGGGGTATGAGCCAATTGACGATGTTGCGGTAGTTTCAGATGAATAGCGAAGGGACTCAGCCATATATATATATATATATATATTTATCCATTCTCCCCCAAACCCCTTCCCATCCAGGCTTGCACATAACATTGAGCAGAGTTTCCTGTGCTATATACAATAGGTCCTTGTTGGTTATCCATGTTAAATATAGCAGTGTGTACCTGACCTTCCAGTGTACAATTCAGTGACATGAACTACAGTACAATTGTACAGCCATCATGACTCTCCATTTCCAGAACTTTTCATTACTCCAGACAGGAGCTCTTTCCCCATTAGTCAGTAAGTCACCATTCTCCATCCGTACCTATTCCAGCCTCTGGTAATCTCTATTCTACTTTCCTTTTGGATTGTTCTTTGCTAGTGTATAGAAACAGCAGATTTTTATGTCTTCATTTTGCACTCTGCAACTTTGCTGCGTTAATTTATTAGCTCTGATAGTTTTTTGTGTAATCTTTATAGAGCTTTAAACATATGATACCATGTCATCTGTGAACAGAGAAGATTTTACTTCTTCCTTTCCAGTTTGGATGCCTTTTATTTCTTTTTCTTACCTAATTGCACTTATTATAACTTTGAAGTTGGATAGAAGTGGTGAAATCAGGTATTTTTTGTCTTGTTCCCTTGTCTTAGAGGAAAAGTTTTGTCTTTCATCATTGAATATGATGTTAGCTATGAATTTTTCATATATGGCCTTTATTATATTGAGTTCCTTCTATCAGTTTTTGGGTGTTTTTATTATGAAAGTGTTGAATTTTTCAAATGCTTTTTATGCATCAATTGAGATCATATATATTTTTTACCCCCGTCATTCTATTAATCCAAATATACTCTTGCCTTTTTCCTCTCTTTTTTTTTTTCCAGTAGCCTTATAAATGTCTAACTTAGTCCGTGTTATAAATCAGGTTAACTGAAACTAAATGATGATGCAGGTGGTAGATTTGTTCTAGTCACTGAGTAGCCAGATGTCGTTTTACTAGCTAACTTGAGGTTTCTGATCATCTGCAACAGTGAATTTTTGTACTCTTCATTTGAACTCTTAAGTTTTTTGTATATAAATTGACACCTAGAGTAGGAAATAAAGAAAAAGTAAAGTACCTTTGTAGTTAAGTTGCTTCTCTTTTAAATTAAACCATGCTGCTATGTTACAGGATTCCTGTCCCAAAAGAAGTTGCTTCATGATCTAACAGTAGAAATTGGTCTTGGTAAAAATTGTGTTCCATATGAATACAGGATTCCAATATGGTGGAGTATAAGTGTAATTTTTATGGTCTCACCTAGAGAAGCACCAGCCTGGTGGTTGGTGGAAGAGGAAAAGCTCAGCGTTTAGAACCAATGGAGGCATAACTTGACTTCACTGTTTTTAGCCAAATAGATATTTCTGTTGTATGAGGTTTAAGGTGGAGAAAAGGAAAGTAACTTACTAAGTCAAGAAAAGTAGGAAAACATTAAGTTATTTGAGGAGAACAAAGAAAGCATTATTTATTCTTTAGACTATTGGAGTGAAGCCAAGAATGGACATTATAAAGTCAGATGCTCTTTAAGCATTTAAAACTGTAGCTTTTACTAAAATAGTGACCAGAATGGCACCACGTGTAATGAGAGGAGGGCAGAATCTCAGGCCACAACAGGGAAAGATGCAGTCAAAGATTTTTTAAACATTACCTCTCTAGTTTCCAACAACTTTTCTTGTCTTTCTGTGTTGGAAGAGCAAATCAGAAACTTTTTTACTGATGTAAAAGTTAGCTTTAGAGCAGTAGACTATGTTCATTCTTTATGATCTATTTTTGTAGCAGGTCCCTTCCTATTCTTAAAATAACTCTTAAAAGGTTTGAATTTCTTGTTTTGTTCTCATGTTTTAACTTTGTTTGTTTGGTATTTCAGTAAGTTTTTGATAGTCTTAAATTTTTATCTAAATGTGTAACTATTAAAATAGAACATAAATCCAAATTCTCCGTTTCATTTTCCTCTTAGGCATGAATCATATAAAACTCAATACAGAGCAATGTTTGTAATGAATTGTTCTGTCAACAAGGAAGAGATTCTGAGATACAAACCCCTAGAGAACAGGAAGAAAAGACGAGGCCATAAGAAGATGAGGTCTAACCAAGAAGGTGCTGCGGAGGAGGCAGAGACAGATGTGGAAGAAATCTATCACCCAGTCATGTGCACCGAATGTTCCACTGAAGTGGCAGTCTATGACAAGGATGAAGTCTTTCATTTTTTCAACGTTTTAGCAAGCCATTCCTAAATAGCCAAGTTGGCATTTAATTGCCCAATACTGTATACAAGGCAAATACACAGTTATATTCTTCCTGCCCACTCATCTCAAGTGACATTCTGAGTGGTTATTTGAGGAAGCAGTGTTTTATCTTTATCTTTTTGAAAGAAAATAGTTATCTGCTCTCATCCCTCCACTTCCTTTAAAGAAAAAGAAAATTTCCCCAGTTCTGATGGGATTCATTATTCATTCCTTTTTTGGATAGATATTTGGAAGCTGGGGCCTTTTATTTATTAAAGCTCTCTAGAATTAAAATGTTCTAGAGTTACAGGTAACTTTTGTTTCAGAGTATTACTTTTATTTTCTATTTTGGATATACCCTTGGTGTACTTAAACTGGAAACTGTCTCCTCACTTCTGTCTATATTGTTTTTGCTTAGAAATATGTTTATTTCTCTTCTACCCCATAGGATAGAGTGAACAGTATATAGTAGCTGTTAAAATTAGGTAGAGTTAGTATGGGGGTGCCTTGGGTAATTAACATAGGTCTTTCCTTAGAAGGATGGTACTTACAAGTATTCTAGACTTAATGAATTACCATAGTAAAATAGAAATTTGTGGTAAGGAAGAGCAAACTCACCTTCTAGCTTTAGACTTAAAAATTCTGTTGCTGTCTCTTGTGCTACCATTTATTTCAGAATTGCTGTTGCAAGCAACCAAGGTATGTTTATTTTTGCTCTTAATAATAGAAAAATCGTTAGTGGCAGCTTGGAGGAAATTGCAGTGTAGGCATCTGTACATTTTAGCTTTTCTAAAAAAATATGATTGGACTCTTTCCAAAAACAACATTAGGAAGCTCAGGGTCCTCTTGTTATTTTAATAGAGATGTGATAGAGTGAAAAAAAGTCAGGAAATAGGTTTTAATTCAGGCTCTACCATGCTAATCGTTGGCAAGTCTGTTCCTGTGAGCTCGTTTTCTCATCTTTAAAATGAAAAGATTAGAGAAGAGCAGTGATTTTCCACAGAGGTTAGGGCTCAACAGAGCTTGGGGGGGACTTCTGCTTTCTTCCTCAGAGAACGATATACCTCCAGGAGGGAAAACATATCCTTTCCACCTCCCTGCCCTTTGCTCTTTCTAAAAGGCTACACATAAGGTGAACTGGAGCCAGTGATAGTGTGGTATTTTTAGGGATTGGATGGAGGCAGAAGAATGGTAAAGAATTTGCTTCTAGGAAATTTCCAGTGTCTTAATATCATAGTTGATCATTTTTGTGATACGCTGATATCTATCCAGTTCAGTTGTGCTGGAGAAGATTCTTGAGAGTCCCTTGGACTGCACGGAGATCAAAGCAGTCAACCCTGAAGGACATCAACCCTGAATATTCATTGGAAGGACTGATGTTGAAGCTGAAACTCCAATACTTTGGCCACCTGATGCAAAGAGCTGACTCATTTGAAAAGACCCTGATGCTGGGAAAGATTGAGGGCAGGAGGAGGAGGAGTGACAGAGGATGAAATGGTTGGATAGCATCATCGACTCAGTGGACATGAGTTTGAGCAAACTCCGGGAGATAGTGAAGGATGGGGAAGCCTGGCATATTGCAGTCTGTGAGGTTGCAAGGAGTCAGACACTACTGAGCAACAAAAATCCAGTTGAAAGCAATATGTATACTTTTAAATGTTTCAATATATATGCTTTTAAATGTTTCAGTGTATATACTTTTAAATGTTTCAACATATTGCCAGATAATAGATTACAGAAGAACACTACTAGTCTACTTATTTTAACCTTGTATTTGTCTTACTGTAGCTTTGTAAGATCTTTTTCTGTCTTAACTATCATTGTGTCAGAAGTCTGGTCATGGCTTAGCAGTATCTTCTACTGAGGGTCCAAGAAGGTTGTAATCCAGTTGTTGGCCAGGTTGTATTCTCATGTGAAGACTTGCCCAGGGAAGATTTCACTAACTGCTGCACTTCCAAGCTACTGCAAATTGTGAGGTTGTGGGACTGAGGCTGCTGTTTTCTTGCTGGATGTAAGCCAGGTGCTGCTCTCCAGAAGCCTCCTGCCAGGATGTATCTGTGCTTCTGTTTTGTGTTTTCATGTATGTCATTCATGAACCCTTTGTCCCCTGCATTGGAAGCATTGCAGTTTCTTAACACTGGATCACCAAGGAAGTTCCTGTGATTGCTTCTTTTCTGAGCCCCTAATCCTCCTTACCCCTAGATGTTTCGTCCTCACAATCCCCTAGCCCTTCCTTGCAGGAGTCACTGCCACCCACCTCTGAACTGTTATGTAATTTGGAAATGAAGGAGGCAGGCAGTTAGGGAATGGAGGGAGAAAAGGGAGACCCTACCCCATGTCATCAAATATTAAGATGCACGCATATCCAATGTTGAATATCTTTTCTCAAAAAACTTTCTGAATGGATTATCCTTGTTTTGGAAATTAATTGACTGTGTTGACTCATTAATGATTTGATACACATTTTAAGCAGTCATGCATATGTGAGAATTCTTGAGAAATGTAAAAATCTAATGTGCTAATTATTTTCAAATGTAAGGAAATTCATATGTTTTAAAATGAAAAATTATATGAATTTAATGGAACATTTAAAAATTTTGTAGTGTAATTTTCTTAAATTGGTGTCTGCCCTTTTCATGCCTAGATCTCAGGCATTTTCTTGTATGTTTTCGTTTCTGGAAAAGCTTGCAGGCCCTGGGCTTCCTGCCTGCAGTGTGAAATGGACAAATTGGATTTGATCAAGTCTTCCAAATGGTAACCCACTCCAGTATTCTTGCCTAGAGAATCCCATGGACAGAGAAGCCTGGTAGGCTACAGTCCATGGGGTTTCAAATAGTTGGACATGACTGAGCGACTTCACTTTCACTTTCCTATAGGAAGGGATCAGTAAGGGAGCAAAAAGTTGGCAGTAGTTTATCAACATCCCATCAGTTCAGTTCAGTTCAGTCGCTCAGTCGTGTCCGACTCTGTGACCCTATGAATCGCAGCACGCCAGGCCTCCCTGTCCATCACCAACTCCCGGAGTTTACTCAAACTCAAGTCCATCGAGTCTGTGATGCCATCCAGCCATCTCATCCTCTGTCATCCCCTTCTCCTCCTGCCCCCAATCCCCCTCAGCATCAGGGTCTTTTCCAGTGAGTCAACTCTTCGCATGAGGTGGCCAAAGTACTGGAGTTTCAGTTTCAGCATCAGTCCTTCCAGTGAACACCCAGGACTGATCTCCTTTAGGATGGACTGGTTGGATCTCCTTGCAGTCCAAGGGACTCTCGAGAGTCTTCTCCAACACCACAGTTCAAAAGCATCAATCCTTCGGTACTCAGCTTTCTTCACAGTCCAACTCTCACATCCATACATGACCACTGGAAAAACCATAGCCTAGACTAGACGGACCTTTGTTGGCAAGGTAATAGCTCTGCTTTTGAATATGCTATCTAGGTTGGTCATAACTTTCTTTCCAAGGAGTGTCTTTTAATTTCAGGTAATTAAGCAATTTCAATAATTCTTAATAGCATGACAGATTTTATTATCTTTTAATAGGTATTGGCGAATGGGACCTGGGGAAGCACAGGAAAATTTCTTTTGCATTAAAGCAGTTCTAGGCAGAGTAGTATTTATTTAGAGTAATATATTGCCAGGGCTGCCACAACAAAATACCACAAACTAGGTGGCTTAAACAACAAATGTATTTTCTGACAGCTCAGGAGGTGGAAAGCCCAAGATCAAGGTCAGCAGGTTTGGTTTTTTGTTTTTGTTTTGAGTCTTCTTCCCCTGACTAGCAGAAGGCCACCTTCTTGCTGTGTTCTCACATGACTTTTCTCTGTGTGTATGCAGGTCTGTCCTCATCTCTTTTAATAAGGAAAGCAGTTACAATGGATTAGGGCCTACCTATGTGACCTCACTTTATTGTAATTACCTCACTACAAATCCTGTCTCCAAGCACAGGCACATTGTGATGCACCAGTGGTTCGGATTTCAACATATGCATTTTGAGAAGATACAATTAAGCCCATAACAATTGTCATTGTTTATTTTATGCAATAGCAGACTTGATGATAAAGCACACTTCAATTAAGATAAATCTTTTCCTACTGTCTTCCAATGGAAATATACTGCCCTCCCACCCCTCTAGCGATAGCAAGAGTAAGACCTTAAGCTCAAAAGCGGAAACAGTTTTGAATTGCTCTGTACCCTCCAGATCCTCCCCCCACAATTTTGATTTTTTTCTTCCTGTTTTACCGAGTCTTTTCTTTATGTTGTCTTTCTTCAGTCCTTCAAATGATGAGCATACCTTCCAGATACAGAGTTGCTCCATCTCATGTGGAAGATTTTATAACTTGGCTTCCCTTTCCCCTTTTGTCTGAGATCTCAATGAACTGTTATAAAAAAAACACCTAATTTTATGGAAGTAGAGTTGATTTACAATATTGTACTCTGCTCTATAGCGGTGTGATTAAGATATATAGATAGGTATTCTTATCCATTGTGGTTTATTATAGAATATTGGATATAGTTCCCTGTGTTGTACAGTAGGGCCTTGTTTATTCTATATATAATAGTTGCATTTGCTAACCCCAGCCTCCCAACCTGTCCTTCCCCCTTTCCCCCTCTGCTTAACAACCACAAGTCAGTTCTCTATGTCTGTGAGTCTGTTTCTGTTTTGGTAGGTAAGCTTTCAATGAACTCTTCTTCCAACTCACTTATCCCCCTCTTTTTTTTTATTTCTCTTTCACCTTCCTTTTTATTTTCAATGTTACTGTGTGCTAAAGCCTAGACATACAGAGTAAGAAGAGACACGTTCTTTTCATGAAGTTTACTGTCCAGCGTGGGAAGATGACCTTTAAAAAAAATGCACTGACTTTAGATGGTAACTGAGAGTTGTGATTTGATGTGAAAGTAAGGGGGTAACTACTATAAGAGAGTGTGTGTTTTAAATTTTAAATAGAACTTGGAGAAGGCCTAGTGAAGTGGTATTTGAGCTGAAACCTCCCCATTGAGAAGAAGAGTTACTTTCCTGCAGATGGATATTTGGGTTGTTTTTCTTCTTATTTATTTTTCTGTTAAAAACATTGATGCTTTGAACATTCTTATGCATATTTCTTGATGCATATTTCCAAGAATTTTAAGGTTAAATCTAGGAGTGTTAATTGTATGTTATACTATATGTGACTGTTTAGTTTTCAGGATGGTGCCAAATCATTTTCCACAATAATTATACCAATTTACATCCATGAAGGAAACAAAAGACATTCCATTTTATAGGCTCCCCTGGTGGCTCAATGGTGAAGAATCCGCCTGCCAGTGCAGGAGACATGGGTTCAACCTCTGATCTGGAAAGATCCCACATGGCGAGGAGCAGCTAAGCCCATGTGCCACAGTTGAGCCTGTCTGTGCTCTAGAGCCTGGGAGCATCAACTGTTGAAGCTTGTGTGCCCAGAGCCTGTGCTCTGCAACGAGAAAAGCCACTGGAGCTTTTGTCCGACATCTTAGCAAGGCAGCAGTTGTCACAGCTGCTCTCCGGGCTTCGCTGTGCCGCCCAAGGATGACAAGAAGATGCCAGAATAGGCGACCAAGAAAAACAAAGATCAAGAGAACAAATCTGGGGCTGAAAAGAAGTGGTCCAAAGGCAAAGTTCGGGACAAGCTCAATACTAGTCTTGTTTGACAAAGCAACATATGACAAACTCTGTAAAGAAATTCCCAACTCTAAGCTTATAACTCCAGCTGTTGTCTCTGAGAGTCTGAAGATTCGTGGTTCCCTGGCCAGGGCAGCCCTTCAGGAACTCCTTAGTAAAGGACTTATTAAACTGCTTTCAAAGCACAGAGCTCAAGTGATTTACACCAGACACACCAAGGGTGGAAATGTCCCAGTAGCTGGAGAAGATGCATGAACAGGTCTCACCAAATATACATTTTGAAAAATAAAACTTAATTAAATAAAAAAAAAAACAAACCAGAAGAGAAGCCACTGCAATGAGAAGCCTGCAGCTAAAGAGTAGCCCCGCTGCTCACCAAAATGAGAGAAAAGCCTGTGCAGCAATGAAGACCCAACCCCCCCCCCCAAAAAAAAGACTCAGAGCCAGGATTCATTAAAAAAAAAAAACACAGAAATTCCATTTGAGAATCTCCCAAACTTCCCATAAGAATCTTCATTCTTGTCAATACTTCACAAATTTAATTTTTACCAATCGAAATATGTATTTTTACCAATTTTTCATTGCAATTTTTATTTTATTTTCCTGATTATTATCTGTTTTTTATTTTACTTTTTAAAATAAATTTAAAAATACATTGTGGGTAGCAGACTTTTGTGAGTGATATATTGCAAATACTTTCTCTCATTTTGTGGCTCTCATTTCACCTTCCTCATAGTTTCTTTTAATGAAAAAAAAGTTCTTTTAAGATGGTCGAATTTGTCATTTTATGGTTAACACTTTTTGTGTCTTGTTTAGTAGCTCTCTCCTAACCCTGAGGTCACAGATAATCTATTTTCTTTGAAATGTTTCCAAAATATCTACTCATATCTAATTATTTTATCTATCACTGATTCCTTTTTTCCTTGTGGATACTTAGCACTCTTTATTGAAAAGTCCATTCTTTCTCCAGTGACCTAAATGGCATCTCTGTCTTATCAAATTTCCAAGTGTGCATGGATCTACTTCTGGGTTCTCCATTCTGTTCTATTGGTTGGTTGTTTTGTACCAGTGCAGTGTACCATGTTCATTTCTGTAGATTTATGGTAAGTTATGCTATTACATTTTAGAAGCAACTAGTAAAAGTTCTGTAAACCTATCTGAGATCTTAATTGGAAACTCATTTAATCTTTAGGTCATTTTAAAGAAATTGACATCTTTACAATATTGAATCTTCCTATCAATGAACATGATATTGCTCCACTTATGTTTCAATGGAGTTTTATAATTTTTTACATGCCACTCTTGAATACCTTTTAAAAAGATTTATTTTGTAGGTTATAAGGAGCTCATGATCTGAGCCACAGTCAGCTCCAGGTACTCTTGGAAAAGACCCTGATGCTGGTAAAGATTGAAGGTAAAAGGAGAAGGGGGCAGCAGAGGATAAGATGGTCAGATAGCATCACTGACTCAATAGACATGAATCTGACCTAACTCTGGGAGGACAGAGGAGTCTGATGTGCTGCAGTCCGTGGGGAAGCAAAGAGTCGGACACGGTTTAGTGACTGAACAATTCCTAGGTAACTAATGATCTTTATTATCTATCTAAATGGTGTGTTTCTGGCTGTGCTGGGCTTCGTTGTGCTGGCTTTTCTCTGCTTGTGGCGAGCAGGGGCTGCTCTCTTGCAGTGCAGGGGCTTCTCACTGTAGCGGCTTCTCTTGTGGGGCCTGGGCTCTGGGATACATGGGTTCAGTAGTTGCAGTTTCTGGGTTCTAGAGCACAGGCTCAATAGTTGTGGCGCACAGGCTTAGTTGCTCCAAGGCGTGTGGGATTCTCCTGGACCAGGGATCAAACCCCTGTCTCCTGCATTGGCAGGTGATTCTTCACCACTGAGCCACCAGGGAAGCCCCTAAATTGTCTCTTTAAAAAAATTGCTTTCTAACTTTGTTATATAGATATGCAACTGCTTTTAAACTTTTTCTCTCTCTCTCTTTTTTGTTTTTTCACCATACCATGTGGCTTGCAGGATCTTAGTTCCCTACCAAGGATTGAACCCTGGGCTATGGCAGTTAAAGCACCAAGTCCTAACCATGAGACTGCCAGGAATTCCTGACTTCTTTTTTTTTCTTAACTTTACTTTTTATACAATTGTAGATTCATAGGAAGTTGTAAAAATAGTACAGTTGTAAAAATAGTACCCAGTTTCCCAATGGTTCTATCTTATATGGATATAGTACAGTATCAAAGCCAAGAAATGGACATTGGTGCAACATATATGTATAGTTCTGTGTCATTTTATCAAGTGTATGGATTCCTGTAATCATCAATGCCATCAAGAAACAGATCTATTCCATTACCACAAAGCTCTCCCTCATGCTACCCATTTATGGATCTATCTACCTGGCATTCGAGTATTATTTTTAGACCCTGGTAGTTAATAATCTATTCTCCATATCTGTAATTTTATCATTTTGAGGAATTTATCTAAATGTACTCATACAATACATAGCCTTTTGAGAATTTTTTTTTTTCATTCAATATAAATGCCCTGAGAGCCATCCAAGTCATTGCATGTGTCAATAGGTCATTCCTTTTTTTTATTTCATTTTCTGGATGTATTACAGTTTGTTTAGTCATTCAGTTATTGAAGGAGCAATTGCTTTTTTAATAAAAAAGCAAATGCCCACTTTAATCATAATTCTGAATTGCTTTTTTTGTGTTAATATCTATGGTTTTATAAAGCATAGTAAACTAAGCTGGGTATTATTTTGCATTTTGGCCATGGCACATGGCATGTGGCCATGTTCTCTGACCAGGGATCGAACTCGCCCCCTGTGGTGGAAATGTGGAGTCTTAACCACTGGACTGCCAGGGAAGTCCCAGTATTATTTTTATTGGTTAATAAGATTTGAGACATATATAAATGATATCTCTATGATATACATTATAGTTGTAACTAGACAATTAAAATTCACACATTTATATGAAATATTTGTAACTCTATTTATTTCTTTATTTTGACCACCCTGTGGGGCTTTGGTGATCTTAGTTTCCCAACCACGGATAGAAGAACCCAGGCCCTCGGCAGCGAGAGCAGAGTCCTAGCCACTGGGCCACAAAGGACTTCCTCTATTGAAATGGCAACCCACTCCAGTGTTCTTGCCTGGAGAATCCCAGGGACGGGGGAGCCTGGTGGGCTGCCGGCTATGGGGTTGCACAGAGTCGGGGGAGCCTGATGGGCTGCCGGCTATGGGGTTGCACAGAGTTGAACACGACTGAAGCGACTTAGCAGCAGTCATAATAAATTTAGATCTACCTGAAAAAGATATTACCTACCATAGGGCTAAGTATCTGAAAAGCACTTCCAGTATCATTGATTTAATATAAAGTGATTGTTTAAACAGACAGACACATGCACACATAGCTTTCCTCCATGTCTTTTTTTTTTTTTAAATATTTGTTTATTTGGCTGTGCCGGCTCTTAGTTGTAGCATTCTGGATCTTTTTTACTTGTGGCCTGTGGGATCTAGTTCCTTGACCAGGGATTGAACCCTGGCCCCCTGCAATGAGAGCATGGAGTCTTAGCTACTAGACCATTAGGGAAGTCACTGTTTTGATTTGTTTTATTTATTTATTCTTTTAATTTTATTTTTACTTTATTTTACTTTATAATACTGTATTGGTTTTGCCATACATTGACATGAATCCACCATGGGTGTATATTAGCTCCCAATCCTGAATCCCCCTCCCACCTCCCACCCCATATCATCTCTCTGGATCATCCCCGTGCACCAGCCCCAAGCATCCTGTATCCTGTATCGAACATAGGCTTGTGCTTCGTTCTTACATGATAGTATACACGTTTCAATGCCATTCTCCCAAATGATTTGTTTTAGAATTTGATTTAATTCATCTGTAGACATGCAAACCTTCAGGTCCCACTCCAGACCTACTAAGTCAGAAACTTGGGTGGGGGGTGGTACGTAGCCATCTTTTTACAAAAAGCCTTCCAGGTGATTCTGATGCACTCTGAAGTTTGAGAACCACTATGATAGAGTTTTTTTTTTATTAAGTTGAGGAAAAAACAAGCCAGAGAACTTTTGAACATATACCCTATTAGGTTTTATACTTGTTACTGTCTTTCTTCTGTTTTTGGTCTCTACTTTTGTTCAGGTGGGGCATGTTGCTGTTACTTCTAGGGCCCAAACAACCTCAGCCCAAACACTCGTGGTGTCAAATCTTGGCTTTTGACTTAGCAGCAGCAGCCATGACCTGGTGGTTTTTTCCTCTTGATCCTATTTCTCAGACAGAGCTGAGGGCTAGCTGTATCACAAGGCTTTGAGAGTGGTTTTGAAAGTTGAAAATCTGCAGTGTTGATCTAGCTAGAATGGGACTGTGAAGATCCTTGGTGAGTCCTTACAGATGATTCATCTGCTCAGGCCAGGGTTGGCGATGGGGATGGTGCAGTGTGTTTGTGATGGGTGGGGGTGTGGGGATTGTAATGACAGATCCAAGGACTGAAAAGGACATTTTAAAGGCCTGAGCTGTGTGGCTTGGACTCTAGGATCAGGTTTGTTCACAGTCTTTTATCTGTCAATCCTTTTTTTTTTAAGTCTTGCTTTTTGGGATTATGTCTAGAAAATGTTCTCCTTTTCTCCCCATTTAGGCTGCTTTTATCTGTTTTTCTTTGTTTTTCAAATACCTGATTGGTCCACTTGCAATTTATTCTGGCTTTAAATTGTTATTTAATGTGTCCATTTGGAGGACACATTTCATTTTATCATGTTTCCCATCTACTGCATCTCTTCGTTATTAAAATCTCTTGGTCTAAAAAAAAAAAAAAATCTCTTGGTCTTTGTAAATTAGTAAAAAAGTTTACTGCCAGGTATTTTTGTTTGTTTTTTTGCCATTGAAATGGGATCTTTTGCCCATTATATTTTCTCAGAGGTAACAGCTGGAGGAAAGCCACTGATGTAAGCAACTGTTGTATTTTATAACTCATTCCCGTGATGAACCTCAAGCTGTCACGGTTTTTCAGATGACTTTCTCAGGTTGTCCTCCCGTTACCTGCAGGCAGCCCTGCTCCGCTGTGTCCAGGATACTGTGAATGTGTTCTTCCTGTTGTCTTTTTTGCTTCTTTTCCTCTAGNCAACTGTTGTATTTTATAACTCACTCCCGTGATGAACCTCAAGCTGTCACGGTTTTTCAGATGACTTTCTCAGGTTGTCCTCCCGTTACCTGCAGGCAGCCCTGCTCCGCTGTGTCCAGGATACTGTGAATGTGTTCTTCCTGTTGTCTTTTTTGCTTCTTTTCCTCTAGAACTCTCCACTCTCCAAGTTTCAGTCCTTCAACCATTCAGTGCATAGTCTCTTCCTCAGAGGAGAGTTCATCCACTTTTTAAAGTTTGCCTCAATGTTAATAGTTCCCAGTGTATTCTGAGCCTTGACTCTAATTCTAAATGTCTGGAAATACCCTGGACTGTCCAAGGACCTTGAGAAACGTGCTTTTCTAAAGCTGAATAGGGACTTCCCTGGAGGTCCAACGGTTAAGGCTCTGAGCTTCCACTGCAGGGGGCACAGTTTCCATCCTTAGTCAGGAGACTAAGATCCCACACACCGCACAGGACAAAAAAAGAAAAAAAATCAAAACCAAAAAAGCTCAGCAAAATAGTTGAGGATTCCTTTATTCCGGTTGTGATATCCACTTCCTGTGTAGTTTTGAGATTTAAAATCTTTCTTTGTTTTCCACTTCCACTTAATTAACAAATCTTTTTTTTTTTTTATCTTCCTTTCAAATGTCCCACATTTATCTATCATTTCCTTCTAGTCACGCTGAGTCCAGGTCATTTCTATCGCTTTTGAACCATTACTACCACTTGCCAACCGGTTTTCTTGCTCCCAGTCTCCTCTTCGTTTGTTGGTTCATCAACATTAACTGAGCTCCTCTCTGCCTGGGATTGTGTCAGGTGCTGGGAATTTACGAACAAGGACCTGCTCTCAATGAGTTGAGATGAACAGGGAAAACAGGTAACCCAGCAGTCACGGTATTGTGTGGTGTGTGCCATGGCACAGATGTAACACCAGGTGCCACCAGAGTATGGAAAAGGAAGGACTCGGGACAGCTCTGGAGAGGAGGTAAGGCTTGAGCTGGGTCTTACAGAATTGGTATGAATTGGCCAGGAATTTAGCCCTCTGGGGTTGCTAACTCTGTTAGATCAAACACTTATTTGGTAAAGTTTTTTTCTCTAAATGCTTGCCATATATCTTATTTTTTTGGTATGAGACTTTAAGGCTCTTTAAGGGCTATTTTCACACTTCAGTCATTTTAATTCAGCATGGAATCAAATTTCAAGCTAACAAATGGCTAGGTTTACTATGAAACTAAACTTCAGATTTGTGCATGTGTGCTCATCTTCAGTCATATCTGATTCTTTGTGACCCCATGGAGTGTAGCCTGCCAGACTCCTCTGTCCATGGGATTCTCCAGGCAGGAACACTGAAGTGGGTTGCCATGCCCTCCTCCAGGAGATCTTCCTGACCCAGCGTTCAAACCTGCATCTCTGGCATTGCAGGCAGTTTCTTTACTCACTGAGTCACCTGGAAAGCCCAAACTTCAAGTATAAATCTGTTAATCTTTCCCCTAGAGGATGAGATGGTTAGATAGCATCACTGACTCAATGGCCATGAGTTTAAGCAAACTCCGGAAGTTGGTGAAGGACAGGGAAGCCTGGTGTGCTGCAGTCCATGGAGTCACAAAGAGTTGGACACAACTTAGTGAGTGAACAACCCCTTACCACACTTGTGTAGTCATATCCCCAATACTATCTAGATTGCTATGATAGGATTCTGGAAATCAACAAGTCTCTGATAGATCATGATGCCGTCTTACCCCATCCACAGACCAGTAATCTGACAAACAGGTTTATTAACCCATTACAATAAGGGAGGCTATACACTAGAGGTGGAGAAGGCAATGGTACCCCACTCCAGTACTCTTGCCTGGAAAATCCCATGGACAGAGGAGCCTGGTAGGCTGCAGTCTATGTGGTTGCTAAGAGTCGGGCATGACTGAGTGACTTCACTTTCACGCATTGGAGAAGGACATGGCAACCCACTCTAGTGTTCTTGCCTGGAGAATCCCAGGGACAGGGGAGCCTGGTGGGCTGCCGTCTATGGGGTCGCACAGAGTCGGACATGACTGAAGCGACTTAGCAGCAGCAGCAGCAGCAGCATACACTAGAGGACGAGATAAAGTATAGAGTTAATACAGGATTTGAGGGAAGCGTGGAGATAAAATGTAAATGAAACAGTATTTTGACAGGCTGATAGCAAAACAGGGCTCCCAGGGTCAATGTCAGGTTTAAGCTGTTAGAGTGAGCTCAGGAGTGATGTTTCCTTGGAAACTAAAAGTTTAGGTGTGGAATACTACCAACTCCTTTCCTGAAGCTTTACGCTGGGGTTGTAAATAAAGGCTGCTTCTCTCTGTCAGAGTGACTTGGATGTTCAATCAGTAATGGAATGTTTCATTTTTATGGATTTAATTTCAAATAGGAAAGTTTCTGCTGATTAATAATTTTAGAGAACAAAAGCTTCCAGTGAGTAAGAACGCAGGAGTCATGCAAAAATGGGGGTTATTTGATACTCTACAACTGTAATGTATCATGGGGAGAGATGCTTTTGTTGTTCTGCAGCTGCCTTTTACTGTATCTGTTAGCCTAGCCTGGGAAATGGTAAGACAGGTTTCAAATGTTCTCAGTCCTACCAAATTTTGGCTTTTTCAGTGCTCATATTATAATAAAGCAGGATCTGTAGACAAAAGGCAGACAGGGGTCTGACGAAGAGGGGCGCTCCTCTGTGAAGCCGGTGGTTGGTGGGCCTCCTTGCTCCTGGCATCAGCTGCGTACCTCTATAATAGAACGGTATATAATCATCTTCATGAATCTGGGCTGTGAGCATCTTGAGTGTCGGGCGTTTCAAAGATTCCCTTTGTCCTCCCAGTTCTGGCCCACAATGCTGAGTGAATTCACACGTGAGTCATCAGGGTTGCTCACCCCTAAGTTTTTACTGCTCTGCCACTCCGCCACATTCAAGGTGGAGGTAGCAAGCACTACCTGTCACCTGAGCAGTGTGTGCCTAGAGTTCCTAGGACTGTAAAAGTGCTCTTGGCTCTTGGTGTGGTTGATTAGTGATGAAAGGCAGGGAAGTCATTTGCATATATACAAAA
>SJYT01072059.1:39376-55809 GCA_006410635.1 Cephalophus harveyi
GACTCTTGAGAGTCCCTTGGACTGCAAGGAGATCCAACCAGTCCATTCTGAAGGAGATCAACCCTGGGATTTCTTTGGAAGGAATGATGCTAAAGCTGAAACTCCAGTACTTTGGCCACCTCATGAGAAGAGTTGACTTATTGGAAAGGACTCTGATGCTGGGAGGGTTTGGGGGCGGGAGGAGAAGGGGACGACCGAGGATGAGATGGCTGGATGGCATCACTGACTCAATGGATGTGAGTCTGAGTGAACTCCAGGAGATGGTGATGGACAGGGAGGCCTGGCGTGCTGCGATTCATGGGGTCGCAAAGAGTTGGACACGACTGAGCGACTGAACTGAACTGAAAAATCAGCTGACTTCCACTGAGCCTTAAGTCATGTTCTGAGCTTATTGCAGAATCTCTGGCCCCACCTTTACAAACAAGGCGTGTAAAAAACACCTTCTTTAGGTGTGGTACCAAAGTTCCCTCCAGTCACAGGCTGTTGAGTTGATGCTTTTCTGGAAGATCCTTATATATATAAAAAAATGCCAACAGGTACACAACAGTCATGGATTCTCAACTCACAGAGTTTAAAGGGAGCAGTCTCACGTTTAAATGAACTCAGTTTCCTAAGCTAACTTCATTGGTATGTAATCCATCCATGTTGTCAAAGGAGTAGCTAATATGAGTCTCTTTAAAGGCTTTCAAGTTAAATCACTTTCTCTTGGGTTTTCAATTGCCTGGTTCTAGAGCTGGGATTCTTGTGCACACGTGGAAATGGCAGCTTTTACAAGGTCTAGGTACCCGGGCCACAGTGATTTCCTTTCTCTTTTTATTGTGGTAAGCTGCTTTCTAAAGTAACTTCTGCTTCTGGTTGAGGATTATTTGTTGAATCAAATATAGCAGTCCCTGCTTATTAACTGTCCTTATCCACAATGTAATCATGATATACCAGTTGCCAAGGTAGTTTTCCACTATATAAAAATATGATAAATAATTCATAGGGAGAATCACTGACAAAATAAAGCTTGTGCCTTCAGTAACTTTTGTCTGGGAATCTCAAAAGAGCTCTTCACAGATGGTCCAGCCTAGCATAGACGTGCCTTTTGCCAATGTGCCTTGAATAAAAGAATGGACTTAATCTTTAGGTAATGCATAAAGCTTTTGCTCTTTATCACAGCAAATGTTAGAATTTTTTAATTTTAAGAATAAAATAGTGTTAAAATGCAGCAAAAACCATGTTCTCTGCCCCCAGCCATGCTGCTACTACCCAAAGACATCTCTTTCTAGTGTAACTGTTTTTTTTCTGGTATTCACTTCTATCTACACAATATGCTTATACCATGGATTCTTGACTCATCAACCTTAGATCATGTTATTTACTTTCTCTCTGGCCAGCAAGTGTTGTAGCCACATGTTCCAGGAAACAAACTCACTCAGAAGGACAATGCAGATAGTGGAGTGCAGTTTATTACACCAGCGGGCCCAAGGCAGAGTCTCCTCTTAGCCAAGAACCCCGATCAGCATTTGTGAAAATCTTTTATACCCCATGTGTACGTGTCTGAACCCACCACTCCAAATTCCTTGAGACTTACATAAACCAAGGAAAATACAATCCCAATAAACCCATCATTCATTCATCAGCACATCGGCTATTGTGCTCATGTGCCCACACAGTCAAACAATTAGCCAATAATCAATAAACCCAAGGTTACACTCCAACTGATACAGAAAAGTTTATGGCCTGTCTGGAGGAAGGGGTGATTAGTGTATGTTTTCTCTTAGGCGATGAGTAACCTAGATATGATCTTCAAGGTTCCCCTGTCTGGAGGGGGTCTTATCCTTCTGTTGTTGTTTTCATAGGCACTAAACACAGAGATGGGGAAACAGTGGAAACAGTGTCAGACTTTGTTTTTTTGGGCTCCAAAATCACTGCAGATGGTGACTGCAGCCATGAAATTAAAAGACGCTTACTCCTGGGAAGAAAAGTTATGATCAACCTAGATAGCATAGTCAAAAGCAGAGACATTACTTTGCCAACAAAGGTCCGTCTAGTCAAGGCTATGGTTTTTCCAGTGGTCGTGTATGGATGTGAGAGTTGGACTGTGAAGAAGGCTGAGCGCCCAAGAATTGATGCTTTTGAACTGTGATGTTGGAGAAGACTCTTGAGAGTCCCTTGGACTGCAAGGAGATCCAACCAGTCCATTCTGAAGGAGATCAGCCCTGGAATTTATTTGGAAGGAATGATGCTAAAGCTGACACTCCAGTACTTTGGCCACCTCATGCGAAGAGTTGACTCATTGGAAAAGACTTTGATGCCGGGAGAGATTGGGGGCAGGAGGAGAAGGGAACAACAGAGTATGAGATGGCTGGATGGCATCACTGACTCGATGGACGTGAATCTGAGTGAACTCCAGGAGTTGGTGATGGACAGGGAGGCCTGGCGTGCTGCGATTCATGGGGTCGCAAAGAGTCGGACACGACTGAGCGACTGAACTGGAACACAGAGTTCAGAGTCCATTGGAAAGGTGGCCGAGCATGATCAGCATGAACAGGCCTAAGACGGAGTCCAGGCCCTATGAATTCCTTCTTCACAAGGACCTAGAACTCTCATACCCTGCCACCTCTCAGTATGAACGTGGTGCAGGCTTTCTTTTTAATGTCAGTATTAAATAATTACATTAGTATGGCTGAAGTAAGCAGTGTAAGATGGTTATAGTTCTTCTGCATTGTATTTTTCCTGAAGTTATATTTTACCTTTATTTCCTCTTTCCTGCAGGGTTGGGAGAAAGGGACAGTCACTTGGCTTTTCAGGGTGGTGATGAAACTTGGTGCCAAATAGCTTCATAAGCAGCCTTTTAACCAATTCTCTTGTCCCCAGCCTCTCATCTCACTCCCTTTGCTCTCCACCCCAAGTTCTCAACTTTGGCTTTTCCTGTGTACAGGATATGGGACTTCCCTGGTAGCTAAACAGTAAGGAATCTGGCTGCAATGTGAGAGACCTGTGTTTGATCCCTGGACTGGGAAGATCCCCTGAAGAAGGGAATGGTTACCCATTCTAGTATTCCTGCCTGGAAAATTCTATGGGCAGAGGAGCCCGGTGAGCTATAATCCATGGGGTCACAAAGAGTCGGACACGACTGAGCAACTAACACCTTCTTACCCTTTCTTTCATTTTTTATATACAGCATATATCATCATATTGAAACTACTGCAAGATTTTAGACAGAGAATATAGGTGCGTATGTGCATGCTTAGTCACTCAGCTGTGTCTGACTTTGTGACCCCATGTATTGTAACCCACCAGGCTCCTCTGTCCATGGATTTTCCAGGCAAGAATACTGGAGTGAGTTGCCATTTCCCCCTGGGGGGATCTTCCTGACGCAAGGATCAAGCTGTGTCTCCTATGTCTCCTGCATTGTTAGGCAGATTCCTTGCCACTGAGCTACCTGGGAATATAGAAGTGATTGCTGTATCTTATACTACTATATCCTAGTTCAGAATGTCATCTACTACCTGAACTGCATTTCACAATTATATCCTATTTAATCCTAGCATCTTGCCAAGTATTAATAAATGTTCTATAGCCACCGACACATCTATCACAACAGAGATGCGTTGGTCAAATGAGTTCGGGATACATTGGGTTGTGCAAAGTTAGATTTTTACTGCAGGATTCTAAGAACAGCTACTATGCGTTATAACTCCCCAAGAAGACTGTCCTCCCCCACCTTTCTTTTGAGAATACCGGTGTTCCTTGGAGCATGTTGAGCAACCCTGAACTGGGTCATTCAATAACCGCCCAAGGGGTTTTCCCTGTCCCCAGTCTCTTTTACCCTAAAGCTGTGATTTATATTGTTGCCACACTTTTCTTTCTAACTCACAAAGCCCATCTTGTTATTTCAGTTCTCAGAAAGCTTTCCTATTTTCATGAAAAAATACAGTCCATCCTCAAGATCCTCCATGTTTTGGCCATAACAGATCGTCCTACCCACTGTTCCACCATTTCCTCTTCCTTCTGCACATTTCAGCCAACTTGATCATGAATTTTACCTCAGGCCCACAGAGTAACTGGAAAGTCCAGTTCCTGCTCTTCTTTCATGCTGAGTGTTCTACCCTTACTTCTCATCATGTTCCACAAATGCCTCCCTGATCCACTTCCTTCCCCAGGCACTACTCATGTTGGAATATAAGTCATTCCCTCCCCCTGTGCTCTGCCATTTTGTCAGTGATTCTGTTAGACTTAGTACATTCAGCCTTGCAGCTTGTTGTCTCACTGGTGGAATCTAAGACCCCTCAGGGCAAGACAGTATCTTTTTTATTTCATAGTTCTAGCATGTGTACTGATTTAGGTAAATATTCAATGAAAGCTTATTAAAAAATTAGAAATAGAAGCACTCTTTGGAGATCCAACCTGAAACAATAAGAGGTAACATTATTGAGGAGTTGATTCTTCAATTTCTAGGTTATCTGGCATGTTATTAATTTATCCTCATCTAGATGGTTTTTTAGTGGTTTCATCTCTTCCAGATCAGAGTAAAAGGAAACTGACAGTGAAATTACTCTAAAATTGTCTGCTATTTAGTAATTTAAAGAATAAGTATTTAATTGCAAAAAAGGTTGAACTTGGGATTTTAGATTCCATTAATTTTATTCATATATTCCTACCTCTCACTGGTACAGATAATCAAGATCTAATTGTGTATTGCTAGATACATCTTTTATTTATAAGCCACTGAAATCCTGACTCTAAACTATTTCCCTCTGATACTCTAGCTGGGAGAGCATTGTAACCCTAAGGTCTAAAAGGTAAAATTTGAGTGTCATAAATGAAAACACCCACGAAATTGAATTCTGATTGCTACTCAGATCAACATGGTTAAACTTGAAGTAAAAAATTCATCAGGAAGAAAGATTTTATGCTAATTCAAAATAAAAAACAGTGGTTAATTCATCCTATAGGATGCTTGTTATGGTCAGGACAGACTGCTCAATACCTAGCATTGAGAAGATGTGGGTGGCAAGAGGATGGGCCTCCTGGTCCATCTTGGAAACTGACTGGCTTCTTGAAAAGTTTCCTTCTATGACACAGCCTTTCCTGGTTTTCTGCCTGTGTTTCTGGCCTCTCATTACTAGTATTTCATTGATTTTTCCTCCTCTTCCTGACCTACATGTTGGATTGGAGGTCCCCTGGCTGTGGTCCCAGCCTTTTTTTCTGGGCTCCAGACAATTACATTCAACAGATCAAGCAGTTTCTCTCTCTCTCCTTTTAACCATTTCTGTCCTTTATCGAGCCCATCTTTGCATGAAATGTTCCCTTGGTATCTCTAATTTTCTTGAAGAGATCTCTAGTCTTTCCCATTCTGTTCTTTTCCTCTATTTCTTTGCATTGATTGCTGAAGAAGGCTTTCTTATCTCTTCTTGCTATTCTCTGGAACTCTGCATTCAGATGCTTATATCTTTCCTTTTCTCCTTTGCTTTTCACCTCTCTTCTTTTCACAGCTATTTGTAAGGCCTCCCCAGACAGCCATTTTGCTTTTTTGCATTTCTTTTCCATGGGAATGGTCTTGATCCCTGTCTCCTGTACAATGTCACGAACCTCATTCCATAGTTCATCAGGCACTCTATCTATCAGATGTAGGCCCTTAAATCTATTTCGGGTGTACAATATAGTAATTCAGTTCATAAATATATATATATATAATTATATATATATGTGATTCTTTTCCATTATAAGTTATTACAAGGTATTGAATATAGTTCCCTGTACTATACAGTAGGACCTCATTATCGATCTATTTTATATATAGTAGTGTGCATCCTGTACACACTTATAACTCTCAGCAATGTGATAACTGTCCAGTACATGAACTGTATGTGTACATGTTGAAATGTAGCCCACAGTTCTGCATGTTCTACAGGATCATAACAAATTGAACATTTCTCATCAAGATAGAAAATGACAACCTGGTTTCCCCATCACTGCCCAATCAAATAACCTGTTAGTCATGGTGCACCTTTGGTCCATCAGGTAAGAATTAACCTTAAAATAAAAATAAAAATAAAAAAATAAAATGCAAAAAATAAAAAAATAAAAGTAAAAAAAAAAAAAAAAAGAAGAATTAACCTGAGGTAGGGGCTGAGAAGGAAAGGAAGAAGGTGGCCAGGACGATGGAGTCATTCAGTGGTTAGGCAAATGATTATAGACCTTGGTTAGTAATTTCAAGTGAAGGTAGGGGCTGAAGGAGTGGTCTAGGATAATTGCTATATTTCCAGTTTGGTCACTAGCTTTTAAAATTGCCTTCTGGGTCTCTTTATGAGGCCAAGAAGATCAGTTTCATTATTTTTTTACTCCGTAGAGCATGAAAGAGACTCACTGGGTCATCTATTTTTACTTATTCCCTAGAGCGTGAACCAGTTTGATAACCCACATGAGTGACTGGATTGTCCTCTGATTGAAATTGACTTTGAGATATTTACAAAAAGGATCTGTTCAATACTTTCAAAGATAAGGTTTACCCTTGGTAAGGATCTGCATGAGCACACACTCAAGTTCTGTCCTATAAAATCTTTTCTTCCCTTACCTAGAGTGGGGAAAACATTTCATAATTGGAAACATTTAGTGAGAACTCCGTCTCTAACAGCACTGGTGTGCTTGGTATTCTGAAGAGACCAAAGCCTTTCATGTCCTCCGTGCCTCTGACCCAGGCAGTGTTCTACCTGGAATGTCTCCACGTGTCACCCTTCTCCCCATTTCTAACTGGGGAGTCAGAGGCCAAGGTGGAATGTCACCTCTTCTGCCTTCCTGACACCCTCACACCCCAAGCAGGAGAGTCACAGCCTCTTACAGGCTGTTTTCCCCAGTAGACCATGCACTCTTTTAATGGAGGCCCCACCTGCCCACCTTCGAGTCACCATCATTCACACACCTGGATTTAGCAGAAGTTTAATCCATTTGGTTGAATTATAGAGGATTCAGAAATGTGGTCACGAATATTACATCTGCTGGGAAGGTTGGAAGCCAGAGCCCACAAGGAAGAGGCTGTGTGAGGGGGCCCAGCCAGGGGGCTGAACCCCTTGGCACCTGGCAGTAGCAACAAGTGGGCACCAGGGAGAAGTGAAATGAAAGCTGGGTGAGGGTGGTGTTCAGGGCCAGGATCATCGCCTCTGGAAGGCCTGGAGGGGCAAGGCAGACAGGGAGCAAGACTGGGAATTAGGCTGGAATGGTGGGGAAAGAAAAGGGGCTAGGGAGGACGCTTAGTGGTCAGAGTGAAGATGTTACCCAAAATGTGAGGAAAAAATGAAGTGAGGAGTCCTATGGCTGGCACACACTGCAGCTGTTACTACATTTTAAAAGAACAGGGAATCATTAAATTTGAGAAGGACAGAATGCTGTCCCGCTCAAAAGGCAGGAGCTGCCCCGAAATACGGAGCGCTTAGTTTTTCGGGCTGGGTAATTTCGTAGGCTAACAAGTAGGAGGATTATTCCAACTATTTTGGGGAACAGGCTGGGTCTGCAGGATTTGGGCAACTGCCCACTTTTTGGCCTTTTATGGTTGGCCTCGAAACTGTCATGGTACCTGTAGGTGTGTATTTAGCATATGCTAATGTTTACAACGAGCATATAATGAGGCTCAAGATCTACTGGAAGCTGAACCTTCCACCACCCTGGGCTTAGTTGTTTCTAACCAATATATGCTGTATCCTCAAGAGCTATGTCATTCTTTAAGGGTTGCGCCCTGCCCCCTTCCCCCCTGTTTCAGTGGAGTTAGTAAACTGTAAACTTACTTTAAGCATTGCTACATGGCATTTCTTCTTTATCATATAAGCAAAAAAATAAAGGCTACATCTTGTCAGGCTCTGTCTTAAATTAATGTTTTAAATTATATAAAGTCTTTAAGAACACATCCCTTGCATAAACAACAGCCCTAAATCAGTACCCTAAATTTTATTATTTTTTAAAATAAATTTCTTATGAATCTCTGAAGCTTTTCTTATTTTTGAATACTGGGAGAAAGATTTTTTTTTTTCTTGTCTTACTCTGCTTATCTGAAGACTCTGAGAGAACTCTGACAGGTCTTCAGAGTGTGTTGACATTGGTTGAATTTCAGTATTAGTAGTTGGCTAGCAAATTTATTTTAGGAGAATACCAGAGATACCAATTCCTAGAACTTGTTAGGGCAATGTCAGATCATCAATACAGCTTTTATTATACATATAATTTATAAAATTGTAATGAGATAACATGTAATGTGACATAATGATACAGGGCAACTGCTTCTGAATCCCTGGCCTGTGTGATATATGTTCCAGATGGGATTGAAATTCAGCAGTAGGAAGCTTGGTGTTCCAGCATTAATGACAGAAAATACTAATTAGTTTTAATGAGCAGATGTGCAATTGAAGCAAAGAGTTGGAAACCTCATCCATCTTAAGCTTTGGACAAGTTTTTCCAGGACCTTAAGTTGATTTCTTTATGTCTGGAATAAAGAGCACAGTTCAAAACTTATTTGACAATTTTCAGAGTCATATAAGGGGAATTTACAAAATGATTGTTTTGTAGAATTCTGCCTCACAGGTGAACTGCTGATCAGTTTAAATATCTCCCTAAGGAGCCAAATATCTTACCTGTGAATTTTAAGTTTCTAAAGTTTTATTTTCTGCCCATGCCATGTGGCATATGGGCTCTTAGTTTTCTGACCAGGGATCGAACGTGCACCTCCTGCATTGAAAGCATGCAGTCTTAACCACTGGACCACCAGGGAAGTCCCTGCCTGTGAATTTTAGACTTGAAAATTTCAGGCCCTAAAATTAATGATCACCTGTCAAAATAATTCACTTTTAGACTCTTCTACAGACAAAAATGACAAGAAAACCTTGGAATGTGGCCAAGATATCATTAAGTGACCTTACATCTAGCAGGAAGAGAGTTGACAGATCCCCTTGGATTGGAGTTTGGAAGAAATAAAATTATTTTTCTTTATATATGTGTGTGTGTATACACACACACACACACACACACACACACACACACACACACACACACTTGGGCTTCCCAGGTGGTAAAGAACCTGCCTGCCAATGCAGGAGATGTAAGAGACAAGGGTTTGATTCCTGAGTCAGGAAGATCCCCTGGAGCATGACATGGCAACCCACTCCAATATTCTTGCCTGAAGAATCCCATAGACAGAGGAACCTGGTGGGCTACAGTCCATAACGTCACAAAGAGTCAGACACAACTGAGGCGACTTAGCATGCATGCATATATATATACAGCAGGGTTTTTAAATTGTATTTCTATATTTATACAGGGAGTTATTATAAAGACTACGTAGAATGACACCACTGACAAGGACAGATATTTATTTGCAATATAAGGAAACTAAGTGTGAAATCATTATTCTATTTGTACTTGGAAGGTAGATTGAATTAGAAAAGTTAGGAGCTTAGAAAGCATCACTATGAACAAAGCTAGTGGAGGTGATGGAATTCCAGTTGAGCTATTTCAAATCCTAAAAGATGATGCTGTGAAAGTGCTGCACTCAATATGCCTGCAAATTTGGAAAACTCAGCAATGGCCACAGGACTGGAAAAGGTCGGTTTTCATCCCAATCCCAAAGAAGGGCAATGCCAAAGAATGTTCAAACTACCACACAATTGCGCTCATCTCACACACTAGCAAAGTAATGCTCAAAATTCTTCAAGCCAGGTTTCAACAGTACATGAACCGTGAACTTCCAGATGTTCAAGTTGGTTTTATAAAAGGCAGAGGAACCAGAGATCAGATTGCCAACATCCACTGAATCATTGAAAAAGCAAGAAAATGCCAGAAAAATATCTACTTCTGGTTATTGATTATGCCAAAGCCTTTGACTGTGTAGATCACAGCAAACTGGAAAATTCTTAAAGAGATGGGAATACTAGACCACCTGACCTGCCTCCTGAGAAATCTGTATGCAGGCCAGGAAGCAACAGTTAGAACTGGACATGGAAAAATGGACTGGTTGAAAATTGGGAAAGGAGTACATCAAGGCTGTATACTGTCAGTCTGCTTATTTACTTTATATGCAGAGTACATCAGGCAAAATGCTGGGCTGGATGAAGCATAAGCTGGAATCAAGATTTCCAGGAGAAATATCAATAACCTCAGGTAAGCAAATGATACCAGAAAGTGAAGAAGAACTAAAGAGCCTTTTGATGAAAGTGAAAGAGGTGAGCAAAAAAGCTGGCTTAAAACGCAACATTCAGAAAACTAAGATCATGTCGTCTGGTCTCATCACTTCATGGCAAATAGATGGGGGAACAGTGGAAACAGTGAGAGACTCTATTTTCTTGGGCTCAAAATCACTGCAGATGGTGACTGCAGCCATGAAATTAAAAGACACTTGCTCCTTGGAAGAAAAGCTATGACCAACCTAGATGGCATATTAAAAAGCAGAGACATTACTTTACCAGAAAAAGACCATCTATTCAAAGCTATGGTTTTTCCAGTAGTCATGTATGGATGTGAAAGTTGGACCATAAAGAAAGTTGAGTGCTGAATTGATGCTTTTGAAATGTGGTGTTGGAGAAGACTCTTAAGAGTCCTTGGACTGCAAGGCAATCAAACCAGTCCATCCTAAAGGAAATCAGTCCTGAATATTCATTGGAAGGACCGATGCTGAAGCTGAACCTGCAATACTTTGGCCACCTGATGCAAAGAACTGACTCATTGGAAAAGACCCTCATGCTGGGGAAGATTGAAGGCAGGAGGAGAAGGGGACGACAGAGAATGAGATGGCATCACCAACTTGATGGTTTGATGGCATCACCAACTTGATGGACATGAGTTTGAGCAAGTTCTGGGGTTGGTGATAGACAGGGAAGACTGGTGTGCTGCAGTCATGGGTTTGCAAAGAGTCAGACACGACTAAGCAACTGAACTGAACTGAGGAAATGTTAATGTGAGACTTAAGTAGGGCTTCTGGTTTACATTCATTTGCTCAAGAGACTTGCAGGTTTGCAACAGTGGGCAGCTGAAAGAGTACTTTTGGCTCTTGTTTTTGGATCTACCTTCAGGACCCTTCCCTTCCAGCTCGACACTGCTCCCTGCCTTTCTCTTGTCCCAGCAACTTATGTACCTTCATCTCCTCAGCTTTCTCCACCTCCCCAGTCTCCTTGCTTCCTCAGCCTCAAACTTCTAAAGGTGCAGTCTCCTTTGAGGTCCTTTCCTTCCACTGTCTGGGTCTCCTTCCCTCAGGCCCCCTCTACCTGCTCTGACACACAATTGGTTGGTTGGCCTGGGTATTTGGATGAACTCCTTGACCTTTGGCTGGAGGAAGATAAGATTGTATCGTCCTTCTAGTCCCACAAACCTGTGGACAGCTTTGGGCCAGGAAGGAAGGGAGCAGGGCACAACCATTAAAAGCATGACACAACCATTAAGAACAGAATACAACATAAACTGGTTAGAACTGGTTAAGACCGAGATGGTGGAAGATTCAACTGCCAGTAAACCTTGAGCTTCATTATATACTCATTGTAATACATTAGCATAAGCTAAATACATACACACAGGTGCCAAGACAGTTCCTAGGCCAGCCACAAAAGACTAAAAAGTGCACAGTGACCCAAATCCTGGAACTCCCACTCCTTCCCCAAAATGTTGGAGTAATCCTCCCACTCACTGGAGTATGAAATTAACCAGCCCCTAGCCGTCTCCACACCTTCAGCCTTCTCCGACTGCCCAGACTCTGCCTATAGCGTGGGTTTCTGTCTAAAGCCACTTGCTGTCCCTTGACAATGGCTCCCTGTTAAATTCTTTCCTGTGATGAGCCAAGGACCCTCACTTGAGGGCCCATCCCAGGACTCATCCAACATCCTCTTGCACCCCATTTTCCTGCAACAGCATCAAGAGGTGTGCCTTTTGAAAGAGAGCAGGTTTTCGTTTCCTTGAGGACTTGAGGTCATAGTGAGGATGGATGGGCGGACTGTGCAGCCTTTGTGTTTGTGGAATAAGCCCCTCGCTCCCTGCTGCTCATTTCCGAGGAAACCACAGATGCGCTGGCATCTGGACTTCCTGTTGGTTGATGCCAGGGTTCCTGATCTACTAGGGCCACTGCATCCTCTCCTTGGCATTCCTAGTACCAAAAAAGATGGGAGTATTAGAAATCAGTCTCTGATGCCTAGTTCATAGTAAGAATTCCATAAGGATTTGCTAAATGTATGCATGAATGAAAAAATGTCATGGTTAAATCAGCTTTCTTGTAGTTTCTTTCTGTTGAATCATTACTTGCCATATTTAAACCAATCAGTAAAGCATATTTGCCTTTACATATAACATTGCTGAAATTGAAAGTTGCTCAATTGTGTCTGACTCTTTGCAACCCCATGGACTGTAGAGGCCATGGAATTCTCCCTGGCCAGACTAGTGGAGTGGGTAGCCGTTCCCTTCTCCAGGGGATCTTTCCAACCCAGGGATTGAACCCAGGTCTACTGCATTGCAGGCAGATTCTTTACCACTGAGCCACCAGGTCCCGGGGGAAACCTCAAAGTGAATCCTACCCCATTTGAAAGCAAATGCATTTGCTGAACTCTGTTCTTATTCCATGGAAACAGTCCATTTGAACAAATTGTGTATGGAGGAAGTGTTGATAGTCATTCTGTTATGAATGTGAACTTTCTGCTTTGTGCTGCTCTGTATTTGCTGTAGTGAAAACGCACAAGAATTGTACCAAGCCGTGCTGTGTTTTGAGACATTGTGTAACATGTTTGGAGGGTTTTCCTTAGTTTATACTCATTGACTAGCCTTGCTCGACCCCTTTCTTCTCCGCACCAAGCCACCAGACCAGCACTTTCTTTACCCCAGAACCAGCTCTCGGCTTTGCTGACCCCAAAGCCTCTGCTTCTCATCCTCTCATTTTCTTTCTCCTTCATGCACAGATGATAACCTCGTTGCTCCAGGCACAGCTCAGCCACCAGAGGCTCTGCCCAGCCCCTGAGGAGGGGCTTGGATCCAGAACATGGAGGTTACTGTGGCTACTGGTCCAGAAATATTGTGAGAACTAGTGGGCAGGATGAATCCCACATTTCCTTGCCATGTGTGGCTCTAGGTGACCTGCCCTGCCACTCCAACAGCCCCTGGGGAAGAAAGCACCCACTGCAGTTTTAAACGAAATTGTAACATTCTTTCCATGGGACACAGGGGCATGTTTCTCACTAGATGATAAACTTTGGGGGCAGAGGTCACATTGCATCGGTCTTTCTGTAACCCAGCATTGGCACAGCTGCCATATTATGGACGGTCAGTGAATGGATTGGTGAACTACTGAGTCATTTTAACTGAAAAGATGGTTTAAGTGAAAACTTTCAGGATGCAAACAAGTTTCTTGAAAATTCTCTTCTCTTTTCTTGCCATTCTCTTTTCATAGGCTGCAAGTATTTTCAGAATGAAAAGTTTTCAAGCAGAAGTAGGCAATGGTAGTTGATAAGGAAAGTTTCGATGACAATGGCCAGCTCATCATCATGATAAGAGTGAGACTGTGTGCAGATCCTATCTAAGGAGGCAAATCTAAGATACCTGGGACTGAGACAGGGACTTTGCTGGTGGTGGAGGGTGGGGGGTGGAGTGGGGGTGCTGTCTCTTATACACATCTAGATGTGTATAAGAGACAGGTGCCCAGGATAGTCTCACAGAGAATGATTCCCTTCCCCATCAATTCCCACCTTCCCATTCTGCTCTGACATTTCTTTCTCCCAGATACATTCCTGCACCGAGCTCTCCATGCCAACCCTCTCTTGGGCCAGGTTCTCCTTTCCCATATAAACAAAGTCTACTGTTGGCCTCATCGTGAGCACTCCACCTCTCTTCTGCCCTCTGTGGAAGAGCCCATCTCCCCTCTACTGGAAGCAGAGCAGGTTGGCCTTCTTGGCCTACTTACTGCATCCTAAGAGAGACCACATGCCACTGGGCTTTGCCCCTTCCATTTCACTTCTCTCTGAAGCTTTCTCTGCACTCCCTGAAGTCTTTGATGCTTGGTCTCCAGTTCTTTCCTCTCTGCCCTTAGTCCTGCCACCATCCTGGACTTCATGTGTCCACTTCAAATTTCATGTGCCCACTTCAACTTTCATGTGCCCAGTCCTGCCAACACCATGGGCAATGACAGTCCCTTCCTTCCCCTCCACCTTACTCTGGCAGCCTGTCCCATGGTTATAGCTCGTGCCTGTCTTTGCCTTGTCTGGCCCGTCTCTATGATCTCAAGCTTTGTCAGGATATTTGGCAGGATGTCTCCTCCGGGACAGAAGCTCTCCCACCATGTACTCCTATAGTTCCCAACCTTGCACAGCTCTTGACAATTGCATTTTTACTATTCTGCATTTACTTCCATCTCTGATCCAATTCTCACAGCCCTTACGCCAATGATTCTCTTCCCACCAACCTTCTTGATTCCTTGTCTCTCCCTTGTACTCAGTCAGCCAGACTCCACCCTGGAGCAAGACTCCCAATTCATCCTCTCTCGTTCCATCCATGGGTCCTGTGGCTTAATGCTGAAGCTGATGTGCTTTTTCTGTCCGATGATCCCTCCGCAGGTTTAGGAAATTTCTCCCATTCCCCCTTTTCCTTTTCCAACTGTTTACCTCAACATCTTGCTCATTCTCTACAGAAGCCTTACTTTAAGGCTTTAAGAAATCCTTTAAGAAGTCCTTTCTGCCTGATTGAGACTGAGGCTGTCAAGTAGAGAGTTCCTTAACTTATTCTTCCATGTTCATGTCCATCTGGGTCCCTTTTTCCCCTCTTAGGAAGTTCAATTCAGTTCAGTCACTCAGTCGTGTCTGACTGTTTGCAACCCCATGAATCGCTGCATGCCAGGCCTCCCTGTCCATCACCAACTCCCAGAGTTCACTCAGACTCATGTCCATTGAGTCAGTGATGCCATCCAGCCATCTCATCCTCTGTCGTCCCCTTCTCCTCCTGCCCCCAATCCCTCCCAGCATCAGAGTCTTTTCCAGTGAGTCAACTCTTCGCATGAGGTGCCCAAAGTACTGGAGTTTCAGCTTTAGCGTCATTACTTCCAAAAAAAGCCCAGGGTTGATCTCCTTCAGAATGGACTGGTTGGATCTCCTTGCAGTCCAAGGGACTCTCAAGAGTCTTCTCCAACACCACAGTTCAAAAGCATCAATTCTTTGGCGCTCAGCTTTCTTCACAGTCCAACTCTCACATCCATACATGACCACTGGAAAAACCATAGCCTTGACTAGACGGACAGATGTGTATAAGAGACAGGACCAATGAGTGGTAATGAATATTTCCAAGATATCACATTTTTATGTTTCTTTGTTTTTGTTTTTCTCTTAAAATTTTTTCTAATGATTTTCATTAAACACTTCTACATTCTTGAGACACTAGAGGAAATTTAATATCCTCAAATTAAGGAAAACAAACAAAACATAGAAAAACACTTAGCAAAATTAGTTTTATTGAATTGTAAATATTTGCATTATGATTTGAAGGTTTTGTTTCTTTTTCCCCCCTCCTTAAGACAGATTTAATAGAGGAAAAAGTGCACCCCAGGAGAATGCTCTAAGCTTTCACAGTTCTTGTCTAAAGTGAATGGTGTTTCATTAATTTCATATAAAATCTTCTTATGTGACAGTATAATTATAATACTATACAGCTTAGCTAGATGGCTTTAAATGATCTGCCAGTATAACCCTAGAAATGAAAGGTCATACAGGGTAAAAGTGTAAAATTAGATAGCCAGTGGAAATTTGCTGTATGACTCAGGGAACTCAAATCTAGTGCTCTGTGACAAGCTGGGGGGCGGGGGGAGGTTCAAGACGGAGAGGACATATATATTCCTATGGAATATGCTGATTCATGTTGATAAATGACAGAAACCAACACAATATTGTAAAGCAATTATCCTCTGGTTAAAAATAAATAAGTTTTTTTAAATTATGATAAATGCTAAAAAGGGAGTCTTTAAGCTTCCATTTTGAAACCTAAGTACTCTTGGCAAGGGACAAAATTGCTGATATGTTTCTACATTTAAGATGGCTCCCGTTGCTCATAGTGGAATTACAGCTCAGTGTGATGTCTCTAATTTTTTGAAATGCCAGTTCTTCAGTTTACACTTCTGTTTGCTTTAGGTAAGAACCTAGGAAAAAATATACCGATCGAGGAGGTAACACGGGTAGAGAAGATAACACACTCCATGCTTTGATATGAGGTGGGAGGAATGTAGTTCTGGATATTAGAAAGTTACTCAATAAACTGGAGACCCACAGAGAATGTGGTGGGCAAAATTTCTGCCCATTAAGAGCAGCTTTCTTTAGTGTATCCCTAAGAGCACATTGATATTCAGACCTCTCCTCAAGGCATTAATTGACTATTTCAGTACTACTCATTTGAATGTAACCACATCCATGCATTTTCTAGCAGATTGGACTACCTATTGTTTTTTTTTTTTTTTT
>SJYT01072068.1:0-14249 GCA_006410635.1 Cephalophus harveyi
ACACACACACACACTAACAACCAGCTTGCTCACAATGAGAGAGATCACTGAGAGAGACACACACCAAGAGAGAGTGAGAAACACACTGAGAGACACACATACAGAGACACACACTGAGACACATACACAGGCAAACTGACAGGCACAAACACACTGAGAGACATACACATCCATTGGGAGAAACCCACACACACACTAACAACCAGCTCGCTCACAAAGAGAGAGATCACTGAGAGAGACACACACCAAGAGAGGGTGAGAAATACACTGAGAGACACGCATACAGAGACACACACAGAGACACATACACAGGAAAACTGACAGGCACAAACACCCTGAGAGACATACACATCCATTGGGAGAAACCCACACACAGACATTAACAACCAGCTCGCTCACAAAAAGAGAGATCACTGAGAGAGACACACACCAAGAGAGAGTGAAATACACACAGAGAGACACTCATACAGAGACACACACTGAGACACATACACAGGCAAACTGAAAGGAGCAAACACACTGAGAGACATACACATGCATTGGGAGAAACCCACACACACACTAAACAACCAGCTCGCTCACAAAGAGAGAGATCACTGAGAGAGACACACACCAAGAGAGAGTGAGAAACACACTGAGAGACACGCATACAGAGACACACACTGAGACACATACACAGGAAAACTGTCAGGCACAAACACACTGAGAGACTCACACATCCAGTGGGAGAATCACATACACACTAGATCCAAGCACCTGCACAATGAGACAAGACCAGTCTCAGAGACCCACACTGAGAGAGCGTGAAAAACACACTGAGAGACACAAAGAGACACAGACAGACACACACAGAGACAGGCAAACTGTCAGGGACACACACACTGAGAGACTCACTATCCACGTAGAGACACACCCCCCGAGAGCACGACACACACACAAACACTGAGAAATAGACACATTCACCCTGAGAGACAAACACTGACTGAGAGGGACACACACACTGAAAGATCTTCACTTCCAGAGCGAGAGACACACACACTCACACGCACACACACACACTAGAGGAACTAGACACCCTCACAATGAGACACACTGAGAGGGACACTCTGACAGAAAGGATCAAACACTGAGAGACACACATACTGAGAGACACACATACTGAGAGACACACACAGAGACACACTGAAACAGGCAAAATAAGAGGGACACACACATTGAGAAACACCCTCATCCAAAAAGAGACACACACTCCTGAGATCAAGACACCCACACACACTAATAATCAGACACACTCTCAGAGAGACACAGACATTGAGAGAGAGTGAAAAACACACTGAGAGATACACACAGAGACACGCAGAAACAAGCAAAATGAGAGGGACACACACACACTGAGAGACATACACATCGAGTGGGAGAAACACACACACACACTAACAACCAGCTTGCTAGCAATGAGAGAGATCACTGAGAGAGACACACACCAAGAGAGAGTGAGAAACACACTGAGAGACACACATACAGAGACACACACTGAGACACATACACAGGTAAACTGACAGGCACAAACACACTGAGAGACTCACACATCCAGTGGGAGAAACACACACATACTAGAGCCAGGCACCTGCATGAAGATAGAAACACAGTCACAGTTACTCACACTGCTAGAGAGTGAAAAACACACAGAGACATACACATAGACACACACAGACACACACAGAGACAGGCAATCTGTCACGGACACACACACTTAGAGACAACTTCATTCACATAGAGACACACGCCCCCCAGAGCACAACACACACACAAACACTGAGAAACAGACACACCCACCCTGAGAGAGAAACACACACTGAGACAGACACACACACTGAAAGATATTCACTTCCAGAGCGAGAGACACACACACACACACACGCACACACACACACTAGAGGAAATCCGGACCCTCACAATGAGACACAATGAGAGGGACACTGAGAAAAGGAACAAACACTGAGAGACACACATACTGAGAGACACACACAGAGGCACACCGAGACAGGCAAAATTAGAGGGACAAACACATTGAGAAACACCATCATCCAAAAAGAGTCACACACTCCTGAAATCAAGACACCCACACACACTGATAATCAGACACACTCTCAGAGAGACACACAATTTGAGAGAGTGTGAAAAACAAACTGAGAGATACGCGCAGAGACACGCAAGACAAGCAAAGTGAAAGGGACACACACACACTGGGAGACATACACATAGAGTGGGAGAAACACACACACAAATTAACAACCAGCTCACTAGCAATGAGAGTTATCACTGAGAGAGACACACACCGAGAGAGACGGAAAAACACACTGAGAGACACACATACAGGGACACACACTGAGACACATACACTGGCAAACTGACAGGCACAAACACACTGAGAGACATACACATACAGTGGGAGAATCACACACACACTAGACCCAGGCACATGCATGATGAGAGAAACACAGTCACAGAGACCCACCCTGAGAGAGAGTGAAAAACACACCGAGAGACACACATAGACACACACAGAGACACACAGAGACAGGCAAACTCTCAGGGACACACACACTGAGAGACACACTCATCCACATAGACACACACCCTTGAGAGCACGACACAGACACAAACACTGAGAAACTGACACACTCAACCTGAGAGAGAAACACACACTGAGAGGGATACACACACTGAAAGATATTCACCTCCAGAGTGAGACAAACACACACAGACAAACACCCACACTAGAGGAACTAGACACCCTCACAATGACACACTGAGAGGACACTCTGAGAGAAAGGAACAAACACTGAGGGACACACATACTGAGAGACACACAGAGAGACACACCGAGACAGGCAAAATTAGAGGGACACCCTCATGGAGAAACACTCTCATCCAGAAAGAGACACACACTCCTGAGATCAAGACACCCACACACACTCATAATCAGACACACTCTCAGAGAGAGACACACATTGAGAGAGAGTGAAAAACACACTGAGAGATACACACAGTGACACACAGAGACACGGAAAATGAGAGGGACACACACACACTGACAGATATACACATAGAGTGGGAGAAGCACACACACACACTAACAAACAGCTTGCTCACAATGAGAGAGACCACTGAGAGAGACACACATCGAGAGAGAGTGAGAAAGACACTGAGAGACACACATACAGAGACACACACCGAGACACATACACAGGCAAACTGACAGGCACAAACACACTGAGAGAATCACACATCCAGTGAGAGAATCACACACACACTAGAGCCAAGCACCTGCACAATGAGAGAAACCCAGTCACAGAGACCCACACTGAGAGAGATTGAAAAACACGCAGAGAGACACACATAGACACACACAGACACACACAGAGACAGGCAAACTGTCAGGGACACACATACTGAGAGACACCCTCATCCACGTGGAGACACACCCCCCCAAGAGCATGACACACACACAAACACTGAGAAACAGACACACTCACCCTGAGAGAGAAACACTCACTGAGAGGGACACACACACTGAAAGATTTTCACTTCCAGAGCGAGAGCCACACACAATCACACAAACACACACACATTAGAGGAACCAGACACCCTCACAATGAGACACACTGAGAGGGACACTCTGAGAGAAAGGAACAAACACTGAGAGACACACATACTGAGAGACACACAGAGACAGACTGAAACAGACAAAAAAAGAGGGACACACACATCGAGAAACACCCTCAGCCAACAAGAGACACACACTCCTGAGTTCAATACACCCACACACACTCATAATCAGACACACTCTCAGAGATACACACACTTTGATAGAGAGTGAAAAACACACTGAGAGATACACACAGAGACACGCAAGACAAGCAAAATGAGAGGGACTCACACACACTGAGAGACATACACATAGAGTGGGAGAAACACACACAAACACTAACAACCAACTCGCTCACATTGAGAGAGATCACTGAGAGAGACACACACCGAGAGAGAGGGAGAAACACACTGAGAGACACACATACAAAGTGAGAAACACACTGAGAGACACACATACAGAGACACACACTGAGACACATACACAGGCAAACTGACAGGCACAAACACACTGAGTGACATACACATCCAGTGGGAGAAAGACCCACACACTAGAGCCGGGCACATGCACGAAGAGAGAAACCCACTCAGAGACCCACAATGAGAGAGAGTGAAAAACACACAGAGAGACATACTGAGAGACACACAGAGAGACACAGAGAGACAGGAAATCTCTCAGGGACACACACACTGAGAGACATCCTCATCTACATAGACACACACCCCAGAGAGCACGACACACACACAAACAATGAGAAACAGACACACTAACCCTGAGAGAGAAACACACTCTGAGACGGACACACACACTGAAAGATATTCACTTCCAGAGCGAGACACACACACACACACGCACACACACACACTAGAGGAACCAGGCACCTCACAATGAGACACAATGAGAGGGACACTCTGAGATAAAGGAACAAACACTGAGAGACACACATACTGAGAGACACACACAGAGGCACACCGAGACAGGCAAAATTAGAGGGACAAACACACTGAGAAACAGCATCATCCAAAAAGAGTCACACACTCCTGAAATCAAGACACCCACACACACTGATAATCAGACACACTCTCAGAGAGACACACAATTTGAGAGAGACTGAAAAACAAACTGAGAGATACGCGCAGAGACACGCAAGACAAGCAAAATGAGAGGGACACACACACACTGAGAGACATACACACAGAGTGGGAGAAACACAAACACACACTAACAACCAGCTCACTCAAAATGAGAGTTATCACTGAGAGAGACACACACCGAGAGAGAGGGAGAAACACACTGAGAGACACACATACAGGGACACACACTGAGACACATACACTGGCAAACTGACAGGCACAAACAAAGACACACTCTCAGGGAGACACACACATTGAGAGAGAGTGAAAAACACACTGAGAGATACACACAGAGACACGCAGAGACAACAAAATGAGAGGGACACACACACACTGAGAGACATACACATAGAGTGGAGAAACACACACACACACTAACAACCAGCTCATTCACAATGAGAGTTATCACTGAGAGGCACACACACGAGAGAGAGAGAGAAACACACTGAGAGACACACATACACGGACACACACTGAGACACATACACTGACAAACTGCCAGGCAGAAACACACTGAGAGACATTCACATACAGTGGCAGAATCACACACACACTAGAGCCAGGCACATGCATGATGAGAGAAACACAGTCACAGAGACCCACACTGAGAGAGAGTGAAAAACACACAGAGAGAAACACATAGACACACACAGAGACACACAGAGACAGGTAAACTCTCAGGGACACACACACTGAGAGACACCCTAATCCACATAGACACACACCCCCGAGAGCACGAAACACACACAAACACTGAGAAACAGGCACACTCACCCGGAGAGAGAGAAACACACACTGAGAGGGATACACACACTGAAAGATATTCACCTCCAGAGTGAGACACACACACACAGACACACACCCACACTAGAGGAACTAGACACCCTCACAATGACACACTGACAGGACACTCTGAGAGAAAGGAACAAACACTGAGAGACACACATACTGAGAGACACACAGAGAGACACACCGAGACAGGCAAAATTAGAGGGACACACTCATGGAGAAACAACCTCATCCAGAAAGAGACACACACAGATGTGTATAAGAGACAGNCGAGGAACCAGACACCCTCACAATGAGACACACTGCGAGGGACAATCTGAGAGAAAGGAACAAACACTGAGAGACACACATACTGAGACACACACACAGAGACACACCGAGACAGGCAAAATTAGAGGGACACACTCATGGAGAAACAACCTCATCCAGAAAGAGACACACACTCCTGAGATCAAGACACCCAAACACACTCATAATCAGACACACTCTCAGAGAGACACACACATTGAGAGAGAGTGAAAAACACCCTGAGAGATACACATACAGGGACATACACCGAGAACATCCACAGGCAAACTGACAGGCACAAACACACTGAGAAACATACACATAGAGTGGGGGAAACACACACACACACTAGGAACGAGCTCGCTCACAAAGAGAGAAATCACTGAGAGGCAAACACCGAGAGGGAGTGAGAAACACACTGAGAGACAAACATACGGAGACACACACTGAGAAACATACACAGGCAAACTGACAGGCACAAACCCCCTGAGAGACACACACATCCATTGGGAGAAACCCACACTCAGACATTAACAACCAGCTTGCTCACAAAGAGAGAGATCGCTGAGAGAGACACACACAAGGAGAGAGTGAGAAACACACTGAGAGACACTGATACAGAGACACACACTGAGACACATACACAGGCAAACTGAAAGGAACAAACACACTGAGAGACATACACATGCATTGGGAGAAACCCACACACATACTAAACAACCAGCTCGCTCACAAAGAGAGAGATCACTGAGAGAGACACACACCAAGAGAGAGTGAGAGACACACACCAAGAGAGAGTGAGAAACACACTGAGAGACACGCATACAGAGACACACACTGAGACACATACACAGCAAAACTGTCAGGCACAAACACACTGAGAGACTCACACATCCAGTGGGAGAATCACATACACACTAGATCCAAGCATCTGCACAATGAGAGAAGACCAGTCTCAGAGACCCACACTGAGAGAGATTGAAAAACACACGGAGAGACACACAGAGACACACACAGACACACACAGAGACAGGCAAACTGTCAGGGACACACACACTGAGAGACACCCTCATCCATGTAGAGACACCCCCCCCGAGAGCACAACACACACACAAACACTGAGAAATAGACACACTCACCCTGAGAGAGAAACACTCACTGTGAGCAACACACACACTGAAAGATATTCACTTCCAGAGTGAGAGACACACACACTCACACGCACACACACACACTCGAGGAACTAGACACCCTCAAAATGACACAGTGAGAGGACACTCTGAGAGAAAAGAACAATCACTGAGAGACACACATACTGAGAGACACACACAGAGACACATCGAGACAGGCAAAGTGAGAGAGACACACTCATGGAGAAACACCCTCATCCAAAAAGAGACACACACTCCTGAAATCAGGACACCCACACATTCTCATAATCAGATACACTCTCAGAGAGACACACACATTGATAGAGAGTGAAAAACACACTGAGGGATGCACACAGAGACAAACAGAGACAAGCCAAATGAGAGGGACACACACACACTGAGAAACATACACATAGAGTGGGAGAAACACACAGAGACACTAACAACCAGCTCGCTCAAAATGAGAGAGATCACTGAGAGCGACACACACTGAGAGACACTGAGAAGCACACTGAGAGACACACATACAGAGACACACACTGAGACACATACACAGGGAAACTGACAGGCAAAAACACACTGAGAGACATACACATCCAGTCGGAGAAACACACACACACAGAGCCAGGCACATGCACGATGAGAGAAACACAGTCACAGAGACCCATGCTGAGAGAGTGAAAAACACACTGAGAGGCACACAGAGAGACACACAGAGAGACACAGAGACAGGCAAACTCTCAGGGACACACACACTTAGAGACACCCTATCTACGTAGAGACACACATCCCCGAGAGCACGACATACACACAAACACTGAGAAACAGACACAGTCAGCGTGAGAGAGAAACACACAATGAGAGGGACACACACTGAAAGATATTCACTACCAGAGCAAGAGACACACACACACACTAACGTGCAAACACACACTTGAGGAACCAGAAACCCACACCATGAGACACACTGAGAGGGACACTCTGAGAGAAAGGAACAAACACTGAGAGACAGACATACTGAGAGAAACACACAGAGACACACTGAGACAGGCAAATTTACAGGGACACACACGTTGAGAAACACCCTCATCCAAAAAGAGACACACACTCCTGAGATCAATACACCCACACACACTCATAATCAGACACACTCTCAGAGAGACACACACATTGAGAGAGAGTGAAAATCACACTGAGAGATACACACAGAGACACGCAGAGACAAGCAAAATGAGAGGGACACACACACACTGAGAGACATACACATCGAGTGGGAGAAACACACACAGACACTAACAACCAGCTCGCGCACAATGAGAGAGATCACTGAGAGAGACACACACCAAGAGAGAGTGAGAAACACACTGCGAGACACATATACAGAGACACACACTGAGACACATACACAGGCAAAGTGACAGGCACAAACACAATGAGAGACATACACATAGAGTGGGGGAAACACACACACACTAACAACCAGCTCGCTCACAAAGACAGAGATCACTGAGAGAGACACACACCAAGAGAGAGTGAGAAACACGCTGAGAGACACTCATACAGAGACACACACTGAGACACATACACAGGCAAACTGACAGGCACAAACACACTGAGAGACATACACATCCAGTGGGAGAAACACTCACACACTATAGCCAGGCACATGAACGAAGAGAGAAAACCAGTCAGAGACCCACACTAAGAGAGAGTGAAAAACACACTGAGAGACACACAGAGGGACCCACAGAGAGACACACAGACACAGGAAAACTCTCAGGGACACACAGACTGAGAGACACCCTCATCCACGTAGACACACACCCCCGAGAGCACGAAACACACACAAACACTGAGAAAAAGACACACTCACCCTGAGAGAGAATCACACACTGAGAAGGACACACACTCTGAAAGATATTCACTTCTAGAAAGAGAGATACACAAAAACACACACGCATACACACACTCGAGGAACCAGACACCCTCACAATGAGACACAGTGAGAGGGACACTCTGAGAGAAAGGAACAAACGCTGAGAGACACACATACTGTGAGACACACACAGAGACACACCGAGGCAGGCAAAATAGAGGACACGCACATTGAAAAACACGCTTAACCAAAAAGAGACACACACTCCTGAGGTCAAGACACACACACACACACACTAATAATCAGACAAACTATCAGAGAGACACACACATTGAGAGAGAGTGCAAAACATACTGAGAGATACACACAGAAACACGCAGAGACAAAAAAAATGACAGGGACACACACACACTGAGAGACATACACATCCAGTTGGAGAAACACACACATACTAGAGCCAGGCACATGCACGATGAGAGAAACCCAGTCACAGAGACCCACACTGAGACAGAGTGAAAAACACGCTGTGAGACACAGAGAGACACACAGAGAGACACAGAGAGACAGGCAAACTCTCAGGGACACACACTGAGAGACACCCTCATCCACATAGAGACCCACAACCCAGAGAGCACGACACACACACAAACATAGAGAAACAGACACACTCACGCTTAGAGAGAAACACACACTGAGAGGGATACACACACTGAATGATATTCACCTCCCGAGAGAGAGACACACACAGACACATGCACACACACACACTCGCAGAACCAGACACCCTCACAATGAGACACACTTAGAGGGACACTTTCAGAGATAGGAACAAACACTGAGAGACACACATTCTGAGAGACACACACAGAGACACATGCACAGGCAAACTGACAGGCACAAACACACTCAGAGACATCCACATCCATTGGGAGAAACCCACACACACACTAACAACCAGCTTGCTCACAAAGAGAGAGATCACTGAGTAAGACACACACCAAGAGGGAGTGAGAAACACACGGAGAGACACTCATACAGAGACACACACTGAGACACATACACAGGCAAACTGACAGGCACAAACACACTGAGAGACATACACATCCATTGGGAGAAACACACACACACTAGAGCCGGTAAAATGCACGATGAGAGAAACCCAGTCACAGAGACCCACACTGAGAGAGAGTGAAAAACACACTGAGAGACACACAGACACAGGCAAACTGTCAGGGACACACACACTGAGAGACACCCTCATCCACGTAGAGACACACACCCCTGAGACCACAACACACACACAAACACTGAGAAACAGAAACACTCACCCTGAGTGAGAAACACACTGAGAGGGAACACACACTGAAATATATTCACTTCCAGAGCGAGAGACACACACACACACACACACACATGCACACACACACAATCGAGGAACCAGACACCCTCACAATGAGACACACTGCGAGGGACAATCTGAGAGAAAGGAACAAACACTGAGAGACACACATATTGAGACACACACACAGAGACACACCGAGACAGGCAAAATTAGAGGGACACACACATTGAGAAACACCCTAATCCAAAAAGAGACACACACTCCTGAGATCAAGACACACACACACACTAATGAAGAGACACGGTCTGAGAGAGACACACACATTGAGAGAGAGTGCAAAACACACTGAGAGATGCACACAGAGACATGCAGAGACAAGCACAATGAGAGGGACACACACACTGAAAGATATTCACTTCCAGAGCAAGAGACACAGACACACACACACGCACACACAGACACTCGAGGAACCAGACACCCTCAAAATGAGACACACTGAGAGGGACACTCTGATAGAAAGGAACAAACACTGAGAGACAGACATACTGAGAGACACACACAGAGACACACCGATACAGGAAAATTAGACGGACACACACATGGAGAAAAACCCTCATCCAAAAAGAAACACACGCTGCTAAGATCAAGACACCCACACACACTAATAATCAGGCACACTCTCCGAGAGACACACACATTGAGAGAGGGTGAAAAACACACTGAGATATACACACAGAGACAGGCAGAGACAAGCAAAATGAGAGGGACACACACACACTGAGAGACATACACATCGAGTGGGAGAAACACACACACACACTAACAACCAGCTTGCTCACAATGAGAGAGATCACTGAGAGAGACACACACCGAGAGAGAGTGAGAAACACACTGAGAGACACACATACAGAGACACACACTGAGACACATACACAGGCAAACTGACAGGCACAAACACACTGAGTGACATACACATCCAGTGGGAGAAACACCCACACACTAGAGCCAGGAACATGCATGATGAGAGAAATCCAGTCACAAAGACCCACACTGAGAGAGAGTGAAAAACACACTGAGAGACACACAACCAGAGATACACACTGAGACACATACACAGGGAAACTGACAGGCACAAACACACTGAGAGACATACACATCCATTGGGAGAAACACACACACACTAGAGCCGGTAAAATGCACGATGAGAGAAACCCAGTCACAGAGACCCACACTGAGAGAGAGTGAAAAACACACTCAGAGACACACAGACACAGGCAAACTGTCAGGGACACACACACTGAGAGACACCCTCATCCACGTAGAGACACACACCCCTGAGACCACAACACACACACAAACACTGAGAAACAGAAACACTCACCCTGAGTGAGAAACACACTGAGAGGGAACACACACTGAAATATATTCACTTCCAGAGCGAGAGACACACACACACACACACACACATGCACACACACACAATCGAGGAACCAGACACCCTCACAATGAGACACACTGCGAGGGACAATCTGAGAGAAAGGAACAAACACTGAGAGACACACATATTGAGACACACACACAGAGACACACCGAGACAGGCAAAATTAGAGGGACACACACATTGAGAAACACCCTAATCCAAAAAGAGACACACACTCCTGAGATCAAGACACACACACACACTAATGAAGAGACACGGTCTGAGAGAGACACACACATTGAGAGAGAGTGCAAAACACACTGAGAGATGCACACAGAGACATGCAGAGACAAGCACAATGAGAGGGACACACACACTGAAAGATATTCACTTCCAGAGCAAGAGACACAGACACACACACACGCACACACAGACACTCGAGGAACCAGACACCCTCAAAATGAGACACACTGAGAGGGACACTCTGATAGAAAGGAACAAACACTGAGAGACAGACATACTGAGAGACACACACAGAGACACACCGATACAGGAAAATTAGACGGACACACACATGGAGAAAAACCCTCATCCAAAAAGAAACACACGCTGCTAAGATCAAGACACCCACACACACTAATAATCAGGCACACTCTCCGAGAGACACACACATTGAGAGAGGGTGAAAAACACACTGAGATATACACACAGAGACAGGCAGAGACAAGCAAAATGAGAGGGACACACACACACTGAGAGACATACACATAGAGTGGGAGAAACACACACACACACTAACAACCAGCTCGCTCACAATGAGAGAGATCACTGACAGAGACACACACCGAGAGACATTGAGAAACACACTGAGAGACACACATACAGAGACACACACTGAGACACATGCACAGGCCAACTGACAGGAACAAACACACAGAGAGACATACACATCCAGTGGGAGAAACACACACACACTAGAGCCAGGCACATGCACGATGAGAGAAACCCAGTCACAGAGACCCACACTGAGAGAGAGTGAAAAACACACTGAGAGAAATACAGAGAGACACACACAGAGACACACAGAGACAGTCAAACTGTCAGGGACACACACACGGAGAGACACCCTCATCCACATAGAGACATACACCCCCGAGAGCACGACACACACACAAACACTGAGAAACAGACACACTCCCCCTGAGAGAGAAACACATTGAGAGGGACACACACACTGAAAGATATTCCCTTCCAGAGCGAGACACACACACACACGCACAAACACACACTCGAGGAACCAGACACTCTCACAATGAGACACACAGAGAGGGACGCTCTGCGAGAAAGGAACAAACACTGAGAGACACACATACTGAGAGAAACACACAGACACACACCTATACAGGCAAAATTAGAGGGACACACACATTGAGAAACACCCTCATCAATAAAGAGACACACACTCCTGAGATCAAGACACCCACACACACTAATAATCAGACACACTCTCAGAGAGACACAGACATTGAGAGAGAGTGAAAAACACACTGAGAGATACACACAGAGACACGCAGAAACAAGCAAAATGAGAGGGACACACACACACTGAGAGACATACACATCGAGTGGGAGAAACACACACACACACTAACAACCAGCTTGCTCACAATGAGAGAGATCACTGAGAGAGACACACACCGAGAGAGAGTGAGAAACACACTGAGAGACACACATACAGAGACACACACTGAGACACATACACAGGCAAACTGACAGGCACAAACACACTGAGTGACATACACATCCAGTGGGAGAAACACCCACACACTAGAGCCAGGAACATGCATGATGAGAGAAATCCAGTCACAAAGACCCACACTGAGAGAGAGTGAAAAACACACTGAGAGACACACAACCAGAGATACACACTGAGACACATACACAGGGAAACTGACAGGCACAAACACACTGAGAGACATACACATCCATTGGGAGAAACACACACACACTAGAGCCGGTAAAATGCACGATGAGAGAAACCCAGTCACAGAGACCCACACTGAGAGAGAGTGAAAAACACACTCAGAGACACACAGACACAGGCAAACTGTCAGGGACACACACACTGAGAGACACCCTCATCCACGTAGAGACACACACCCCTGAGAGCATGACACACACACAAACACTGAGAAACAGACACACTCACACTAAGAGAGAAACACACACTTAGAGGGACACACACATGGAAAGATATTCACTTCCAGAGCGAGACACACACACACACACACGCACGCACACACTCGAGGAACCAGACACCCTCACAATGAGACACACTGAGAGGGACACTCTGAGAGAAAGGAACAAACACTAAGAGACATACATTCTGAGAGACACACACAGAGACACACTGAGACAGGCAACATTAGAGGGACACACACATTGATAAACACCCTCATTCAAAAAGAGTCAGACACTCCTGAGATCAAGACAGCCACACACACTAATAATCAGACACACTCTCAGAGAAACACACACATTGAGAGAGAGTGAAAAACACACTGAAAGATACGCACAGAGACATGCAAGACAAGCAAA
>SJYT01072078.1:0-22918 GCA_006410635.1 Cephalophus harveyi
TCAAGGCTATGGTTTTTCCTGTGGTCATGTATGGATGTGAGAGTTGGACTGTGAAGAAGGCGGAGCGCTGAAGAATTGATGCTTTTGAACTGTGGTGTTGGAGAAGACTCTTGAGAGTCCCTTGGACTGCAAGGAGACCCAACCAGTCCATTCTGAAGGAGATCAGCCCTGGGATTTCTTTGGAAGGAATGATGCTAAAGCTGAAACTCCAGTACTTTGGCCACCTCATGCGAAGAGTTGACTCATTGGAGAAGACTCTGATGCTGGGAGGGATTGGGGGCAGGAGGAGAAGGGGACGACAGAGGATGAGATGGCTGGATGGCATCACGGACTCGATGGACGTGAGTCTGAGTGAACTCCGGGAGATGGTGATGAACAGGGAGGCCTGGCGTGCTGCGATTCATGGGGTCGCAAAGAGTCGGACACGACTGAGCGACTGAACTGAACTGAACTGTGCATGATAAGTGGCAGGTGGGTTTCTTACCACTAGCGCCATCTGGGAAGCCCAAATAAATAATTAAATAACTAAATGCCTGCATGCTAAAGATGCTCAGTCCTGTCTGACTCTTTGTGACCCCATGGACTGAAGCCCACTAGGCTCCTCTGTCCATGGGATTGTCCAGGCAAGAATACTGGAGTGAGTAGCCATTTCCTTCTCCAGAGGATCTTCCAGACCCAGGGACTGAACCCAAGTGTCTTATGTCTGCTGCACTGGCAACTGGGTTCTTTAACACTAGCACCACCTGGGAAGAAAATAACTAAATAAATTGCCCCCAAAATGAATGAAGAAAGAAGGAAAAAAAGAAAAAGAAGGGAAAAATGCAAGCGAATAGAATCCTACCAGCCAGTGCAGGTAGCATTTAAAATTAAATTTCTCTAAAGAAGTTAAAGTTATTTTGATAGATGTGATATATGTGCTAGGCAGGCAAAAGAAAACTGAATATGAAATGTCTGATTTGAAGTTGCCTTTCTGATGTTATTGAGGCTTCTGTGCTGGCTCAGACAGTAAAGAATCTTCCTGCAATGAGGGAGACCCAGGTTCGATCCCTGGGTCAGGAAGATCCCCTGGGGAAGGAAGTGGCTAAGAAAAATTGATTCTCTTTATGTATATATAAGTACCAATAGAAATTTATGAGCACCCAAAGGCAGTTACTTTATTAAAATGGGAACCATTGACTAGCTTTGTGTGACTCTAATGATAGAGAGGACCTGGCAAACTAGCTGGTACAAAGTAGGTTTTTTTTAAGTTGCTTTTAGTGAGAGGGAAACATACTGTAGGGATTCCTTTAAAACAAAGTTAACAAATAATGGAAAACTAGAGTGGGATAAACAAAATGTGTTACATCAACTGGTAGCGTCCATTTCATTGATAAGACACACAAATGAGATTTGAGATGCTCCACATTCACAAAATACATGGGAATTTTCTACCTTGTATTCCATTTGGAGATGATTAAAAATGGTTCATATCAATCTCAGGATTGTCAAAAAACTACGTTCTTTAATTTCTAAGGCTTCCCATGTGGCTCAGCTGGTAAAGAACTCTCCTGCAAGATATGCAAGAGACGTGGGTTTGATCTCTGGGTCGGGACAATCCCCTGGAGAAGGAAATGGCAACCCACTCCAGTATTCTTGCCTAGGAAATCCTATGGACACAGGAACCTGGTGGGCTACAGTCCATTGATCTCTAATATTTTTTCCTTAAATCAAGTAAGTGTCAATCCAACTTCTTTATCTATCTTATCCAAAATGTCTCATCTGTCCAACATTTTTATTCATACCAAAGTCTCTACTCTTTTCTCCCTTCACTGGGAGTATGATAGCTATTTTCAGGAAATATTCAGTTCTGTTATTCCAAGTTGCATTGCATGAATTGCATAAATTCATTTATTATTTCTTTAAAATATACACAACAGAGATTATGGCTGGTTTTTAAATCAAAATTATGATCAAAAGAATCTGCTAGATCAAATCTAGAATTCAAAATCACCAAAAGAGGGAAAATGTGGCTTAAAGGGCAAGCTTACTTGTACCTATCTGTAACAAGTATACCCTTCTGACATTATATGCGTATATCCTTACGGGCATAAAGAAATGAACACTTGATTCTTGGGGAAAGAATATGTCTTGAAGTGGCTGTGAAAGTAAAGGCAAAAGAAACACCAGTGACTAAAAGGAGGTGGGCTGTGTGTGACTAGCAATTATTATAATCTGTAAAATAGCTCACTGTTTATCACGTAAGATGAGGGATTTGGTTTGGCTGAGGATGTTATCTACTTGCCCTGTACTCAGAGCTCACATTAAAGCTCAAGTGTTCACTGATTTGCTTATCCCAAGGCCTTGAAGCAGTGTGAGTGCTGTGGCTGGTGCCCTTGCACAGTAAGTGCTGGTAGAGGCTTTCTGAGTAGTTCATGCAATGAATGCCTTTTGGGTACACATGGCCAAGTGCTGCCAAATCATTCCATTCCCTCACATTTTAAAGACCGCTCATCCAAGGAGACCGATTTGAACTTCAGCTCTGCTGTTGCTTAACTGCTCATCACTGGCTGAATTATTCACACTCAATGAACTGTTCATCTCTAAAATAGATTCATAAGAATATTTGACACAGATGAAACAAGATGGGCCATGAATTAATAATTATGAAAATGGGTGATGGAAACATAGATGTTCTTTATACTATTATTTTTATTTTTATGTTTGTTTAAAATGGCCTGTATTAAAAGATTATAAGTGCAAGAAAAGAAAAAAAAAAGATTAACTGAGGACATATATGTAAAAAAATAATATTTCAAGGCAGCATGACTCAGGGCAAAGTGAGTATTATAATTAGATATACATAAAGGACAGAAATGGTATGGACCTAACAGAAGCAGAAGATATTAACAAGAGGTGGCAAGAATACATAGACGAACTGTACATAAAAGATCTTCATGACCCAGATAATCATGATGTTGTGATCACTCATTTGGACTGGAAGAAACACAAGCTGGAATCAAGACTGCCAGGAGAAATATCAATAACCTCTGATATGCAGATGACACCACCCTTATGGCAGAGAGTGAAGAGAAACTCAAAAGCCTCTTGATGAAAGTGAAAGAGGAGAGCAAAAAAGTTGGCTTAAAGCTCAACAATCAGAAAACGAAGATCATGGCATCTGGTCATTTGGGGGCTCCAAAATCACTGCAGATGGTGACTGCAGCCATGAAGCTAAAAGACGCTTACTTCTTGGAAGAAAAGTTATGACCAATCTAGACAGCATATTCAAAAGCAGAGACATTACTTTGCTGACTAAAGTCCGCCTAGTCAAGGCTATGGTTTTTCCTGTGGTCATGTATGGATGTGAAAGTTGGACTGTGAAGAAGGCAGAGTGCCAAAGAATTGATGCTTTTGAACTGTGGTGTTGGAGAAGACTCTTGAGAGTCCCTTGGACTGTAAGGAGATCCAACCAGTCCATTCTGAAGGAGATCAGCCCTGGGATTTCTTTGGAGGGAATGATTCTAAAGCTGAAACTCCAGTACTTAGGCCACCTCATGCGAAGAGTTGACTCACTGGAAAAGACTCTGATGCTGGGAGGGATTGGGGGCAGGAGGAGAAGAGGATGACAGAGGATGATATGGCTAGATGGCATCACTGACTCTATGGACATGAGTCTGAGTGAACTCCGGGAGTTGGTGATGGACAGGGAGGCCTGGCATGCTGCGATTCATGGGGTCACAAAGAGTCGGACACGACTGAGCAACTGGACTGAACTGAAACTTACACTTGGCCAGTAAAAAATTGGGTTTTTATTGGTTTGACATGTGACTCCTGCTATGGCTGGAATAGATTTCCTTTCCCCTTGATGTTGGGTTTGGCCACGGGAATTGCTTTGACCAATGGAGTGTTAGTGGAAGTATGAAGGCTATGAAGGGCAGCATATGTTCCCCCTCTCTCCCTTTCTCTTTTGCATTGGCCTGAGGAGAACATTTCCAATTTGGTCTGTCCTTTAAAAAAAGTGAGGAGACATATAGAGTAAGTGAGCTCAGACTGTTAATTGGAGTGAAGTGGATGATCCACAGTTTATCTTTAGGCCAAGAAGTGATAAATGAATACTTCTTGTTGTTGGTTAGTGGAAACTTTAGCACTAGTTGACTACTATATGGTCCCACTCAATTATCTTGAATGCAGAATTGATTTTTTTCCAAAGCTGTTCAGATGATTTACTGTTTAATCTCTTAACATGTCTGTAAGGTCATGAATATGATAGTCTCTCTGTACATTTATGGAAAATTGTGGACTAAGAAGCAAAATATCTTTTAGCATTAAATCTGGTATCTTAACATAATTTTGTATATTATTCATAAAGCTTACTGTATATTTCATTGTATTTATTTTAAAATATGGAATATGAAAAGACTGGTTTATATATATTTTATCTCTATGATAGCATTTATGAAATTTACTTCTAACAGGCATAGTCCTCCTCTTGAGCCACATCTGCTGACATCAGATAATAAAACATTCTCAGAAAATTCTGAAAATCCCAAGTCTTTGAGGTCTGTCTTCACTGGAAGAGATGCAGAGCATTGGTTTAATTATGTTGCTGAAATATGGGAATAAAGTGATGGGGGAGCTCTCCATTTTCTTCAGTGTTTACATGCACAGCCTTAACTTGACAGCTTCAGCTTTCTCTGTGTTTGTAGGGCCGGGATATGCTGAAGTACCAAAAAGAAAAAAAAAGGCCCCAGAATAGAAGATGAAGGAACAGAGGTGCTTATTTCTGTCTCATAGTTTAACAGTAGTAATAGTTTTAAAGTGACTCATCCTGGAAGGGACAACTCTGATCCTCATGGTTACTGGTGTAATCAAGTTTCTTCTGAGATATAACTCTGCTATCAAATAGAACACCTTATTATATCATAAGGCTAAAACTAAGTCAGTGACATGCTCCACTTTCAGGGAGTGACATCAGACAAGATACTCTGGAGTGTCAGTTGCTTTATCTTTAAAATGAGAACTGAAATACTCATCTTGGAGAGTTATAAAATATAATAGGATATTTGTTTAAGTACTTGATACACTGGCTGGCACATGCTGAGCATCTAGTCAGCATATCCTGTTGCAATTGTAGTCACCATAGAGGTTCTGTATCATAATGGCAGGGGATCAGCATGGTCTGTAGGTACTATTCAGGCTGTTATTTTTGAAATGAACTTGAGATCTAGATTTCCACTTGAATAAGATCCTCAGAAGGAACTTTCGCTTTCTCACACCTCTACATGACTGCTCCTCACACCATGCCCTGGGGTGGTCCAAGCACATATGCTGTGTCCCATATTGCAGCAGTCCCCAACCTTTTTGACACCAAGGACCAATTTTGTGGAAGACAATTCTTCTATGGAGAGGGTGGGATGGTATCAGGTTGACTCAAGCACATTGCATTTGTGTACTTTATTATTACATTAGTTCTATCTCAAATCATCAGACATGATGATCCATTAGGCCTTGGAGTTTGGGAAATCCTGCCATATTGGATTTGGTCACCTGGAGCCTCCTTGGACCCTCACTTGTTCTCACAGCCTGATTTCTACCAGTGTTGCTCTTCCCTTCTCCCCACTCCACCCCCACTCCCAACCTGGCTGCCTCTAGTGGTACTAGAGATGCACAGTGCAAGCCCTATATTTCTCCACCAAGTATTCATTTGAGATTGTTCTTGAAAGAAGAAGATCTATTCCTGCAGAGCCTTAAGAGCTCAGCTTAGTCAGCCCCTGACTACCCCATAGAGTTCTGTGGTCTGAGACATCACAAAGCAGGCCTGAGGACAGCTTTACAATAAGTCTAGATAGGAGCTAGCAAACCCAATTTGGCTCCAAACATACTCTGTCTTGCCTACTCCCTAAGGCATACCCTACTCTAAGGCAGTAGAATGGATCTCATCTTGGTTGCTCATGAAACTGCCATCCTCAGTGAAGATCCCAAAATTTTCCCTGAAGGTTTCCTGGCCCGTATGACCTCACGGTCTCTGGTGGGTGGAGATTACCTTGTATTTTTGCTGCCTGAGTGTAGTAAGCATATTCAAACCTGTCACCTTCACCTAACACATTCACTAGAACTGCACTGACCAATATGGCATTGGACTACCTGTGGCTACTGAGATCTTTAAATGTGGCTAATCTTAATGGAGATGTGCTGAAATTTTAAATGTATACCAAGTCTCAAAAGATATGTTTAATATGAAAAAAATTAAATATCACTAAATAATTTCTATATTGATGATGTCAAAGTATTTTGGAAATATTGAATTAAATAAAATGCATTGTTAAAATTAATTTCATTTGTTTTTCTTAAATGCAGTTACTAGGAAATTTAAAATTACATATGAGACTCATATTTCCATTGGACAGACTGCAGCAGTTTCTATGGGCTCAAGCCATGTGGGAATGTAAATTTCAACTCTGTCTAGGTCCCAATAAAGTTGATTTACATGTCCGCATTAGACAAAATATAATCAGAAAAGCAGAACCATTAGGAGCTATATTCATTCATTCATTCACGTATTTATATTAAGGGTTTTATTACAGGGGTTTGACCTTCCACAGTTGTAAGAGTTGCTGAGCAGGCACAGTGAGGCTGTTGTCTTGTATCTGATCCTAAAGCTGGAAGTCCACAAGGATAAGGGAGATGTGTGGAAAGTGGAGGTGAACAGGGAGAAGCTGGAAGCCATAAGCATCTGTTCTTATTCTTTCACCTCCATGACCTGGGTTTCCTGGAGAAACTGGGGCCTTTTTTCATCCTAGAGCTAGCTACACATGCACAAACACACACACACACACACCCATGCACGCACACACACACGCACACACCCATGCACGCACACACACACACACACACCCATGCACACACACACTTTGGAAAAGCAGAGAAATCAATGGAAGAAGTAGTTGTTTCAGACTCAGCCCCTGTTTCACAACAACAAGATGAGCCAGAGGATAAGTGATGATTTGTATGACCTGGGAAAATGGTTGCTGATTTACTTCAATCCTCCAAATCTGAGCTTGTCTGTGGCTCACCACCTGTGGATACATAAAGGGATAGGAAATCAGTGTAGCCAAGCAGATACAATATAAAGCCTCTGCAGTATCTCTTCATGTGTGTCTTTTAAACAATGCTTATGATCCATCCTCTGTGCATAGCGTCATCAAGTATATAGGTATGTCCTCTCTTGTCTTTCTCTTCTCCTCTTTGTGCAGGTGGTGAACACATTTGCATTTGTCTTCTTGGGGTATCTCTGTTGCTGTTTCTTTGGGGCCCATTTCTTTCTCTGACTTTCTGTCTTTCTCCTCCTATGTCCTCATCACTTGGTCTCTTGCCTGTCTTCATTCTCTTGCTATTTTATGACCAAGAGGCTAAATTTCTTTAGCCATTTTTTAGTCCATTTAGTGAAGATATTTTTGTGATCTCTATTCCTAATGTTCAAATAGACCACAGGGCAATTTGGACTTCCTTCTAGAAAAATATAAACTTTAAAAGAAAAGTTGAATGGGCCCAGATTAATGTATTCTATAGGTAAATAGCCTAGAGAAATAGTCTAATCAATATTAAAAGTAATTGATTCCAAGCTTTAATGGATGCCTTCAAGCAGCTCTGACAGTGACCTTGCCTCACCTCTGCCACCACGCCATGTTTGACCAGTACTCCAGCTAGTTGTTAAAGAATATCTATCACTTCATTTCACTGTTTTTCATTTTCCAGGTTAAAGATTGCCTCATGCATGGCAGAGCAGATAGCCACCTCTAAAATTAAGGGATCTCTTGAAAGTTTTCTTTTCCAAAGTGTTTTCTAGAGATCTTTTAAAACCATCTCTATTTCTATGACTAAACAAATTATTAAACATATTTCCCATATGGATTTTCTTATTCTTTGTCTCACTCCCCTGTGGACTAGATTAACAAGACATTTTTCTTCTGTAGCCTAAAGGCATGGCAATTTGGGTTTGGAAGGAGGCTAATTTGGAAACCTAACACCTCCAGTGATGCTGGAGGCATTAGGTAATAGGGAAGATTTGGACTTAATGGAGAACAGCAGGGAACAGTGGGATACTTGAGTGGAGAAAAAGAAATGTTAGGAGACAGGCAAGATGGGAAAGCCCAAACACATTTTCTCTCCTTCTTGGCTTAACTGGGACAGACCTTCTGCTGCTGCATATCTTCAAAAAAAATCTCACATCTGAGTTTATCATGAGCTGGAGAAGGCAATGGCACCCCATTCCAGTACTCTTGCCTGGAAAATCCCATGGACAGAGGAGCCTGGTAGGCTGCAGTCCATGCGGTCGCGAAGAGTCGGAAACGACTAAGCGATTTCACTTTCACTTTTCACTTTCATACATTGGAGAAGGAAATGGCAGCCCACTCCAGTGTTCTTGCTTGGAGAATCCCAGGGACGGGGGAGCCTGGTGGGCTGCCAGAGTCTATGGGGTCGCACAGAGTCGCGAAGTGACTTAGCAGTAACAGCAGCAGAGATATCTTGCTATCTATGTGGGTTCAGGCTGAGTCTGGGCAGGAAGGGGTAATGTTCAAGATGGAGAACCATTCATGAGAGTTAACCCTTTCTCTCATGGGCATATAAACTCACCCACACTGTACACCCACATCTACTTACAATTGGAAAAGGTTGAAGGACAACAATAACATTGATATCTGACATTGTTATAGAATTTTAGATTTTACAGAATGTTTTCACATACATGGTCTCAGAATGAAGAAACTAAGAGTCAGTGACAACATCAGGAACAGCTGTGGAGAGAATGTATAAGAAAGAATAAAGAATATACAGAGATTTATACAGGGGAAAAGTGCCTGTGGGTGGGGACTAGTGAAAAAAGTAAACATTGTAGAGAATGGCAGTTAACTGGAAAAACCTGGAACCTTATCACTCGTCTATTCAAATAATAACTATTGTTTTCTGTAAGTGCTTTTCGGCATCTTGAAAGGAGATGCAGCAGAGTGGAGAGTGCCAGTATGTCACAGTCTAGACCCCACAGTTAGTTAAGCACATTTGGAAGAAATTAGTGCCAAGATGTCAGCAAAGGACAGCTCTGCAGGCTGCTTTTACTTAGTAGTCCGTATGAATTGTGGCCTAAAAAAAACTTCAAGCCTTGAAGGATTTGGAACCCTGAAGGCCCACGTGTATTTCATTCAGCTCTTTGGCTCTGGGGAAGCACAGCTGAACAGCCCTCATGCTGTCACCGCATTCAGCACTCAGGATCTGATGGCCCACTAAGAGTCCAGCCTGACCTCACTGTGTCACAGGACTCAGGACGGACTGACTTGTCAAGTCTGAGAAAACAGTTCTATGGGTCTCGCTACCCCATCCCAGAAAGCTGATACCAAGAGGGAGAAAGACCAACCACCTGTGCTCTTGAAGGATTGATCCCACTTAGTTCCTTAGACATTGCTTTTGTGTTGATTAAATGCCTTTTTTCCCTCCTAGTTTATGGTGGCTACATCCAAACTAAGATGATTTTGATCTTAGCAGCAAAGTTGCTTTTTCTTCTCTTTCTCTTCTCATTGCTGCTCTCTCCAGCATCTCTTTTCAGGCATCCTTGATAAGCAGAATTGGAGGGTTCAGCATAGTAGGCTTTGTGAGACTTTTCAGATTTGCTGTGATCTTCTCTATAGTAGGGCTCTCCCTGATGCAAGAAAAAAGAAAATAAAAACTACATGATTTCAGACCTGACTGCCCCTTAGAGGTGTCATAACTGGGCTTGTATTTTCTCATTTTCCATGGGAGGTTATCTTGTTGGGTTGTCTCCAAGTCTGCTTGAGTTTTGATAATGTGTGATGCAAACAACTTTAATGCCTTCTGTAAGAACCCACAGATTTGCTTCTTGTCATAAGCCTATGTTTTTTGTCTCTAAATTACTAGCAGATTGGCCCAAAGTTTTGGAAGCTTTCAAAACATGAAGATGAAGTTTTATTCAAATATGGAGAATTTGGGGGTGTCTCTTACAATAGGTCACTAAATGGTATCAGCGCACAGCTTGGCCCTGGCTCAATGGTAAACAGTCCACCAGAAATGTGGGAGCCCTGGGTTCGATCCCTTGGTTGGAGATTCCCTGGAGGAGGGCATGGCAACCCACTCCAGTATACTTGCCTGGAGGATCTCCATGGACAGAGCAGCCTGGTGGGCTACAATCCATTGGGCTGCAAAGAATCGGACATGATTGATGGACTAAGCACAGCACAGCTTGTCAATACAAATAAGGGGATGGATTTGAGAGGGTGTGGAAAATGTAGGGTGTGCAAAAGCTGTGATGCAGAGATGAGCTGGAAAGTGATGGCTTCTCTGTATTGCCTGGAAAGTGTCTGGGGCCAGGGTATGTGGTGACAAATTGGGAGGCACCTTTAGACTGTCCTTGCAAGAATGTGTAAAAGTTAGGTCATGTGAAGCCTGGGAATCTAAAGACCCTGTCCAGAGACAGATTGCCTTACTTACTGGTGGGCTAGGTCCAGAAGCCTGGTAGGACCGAAAGGATGAAGATAATATCAGAATTATATTCTTTTTCAGTGAAGGACTCTAAGAAAGGAGCTCTCAGTGCAAGCTGATCTTATACAGTACGTCCCCTACATATGAACAAGTTCTGTTTCAAGAGTGCATTCTTAAGTTCAATTTGTCTGTAAGTCCAACAATGTTAGCCTCGGTAACACAATCAAAGGACTCAGACAGTAAAGAATTTGCTTTCATTTCAGGATACCCAGGTTCCACCCCTGGGTTGGGAAGATTCCCTGGAGTAGGAAATGGCTACCCACTCCAGAATTCTTTCCTAGAAAATTCCAAGGACAAAGGAGCCTGGCGGGCTACAGTCCATGAGGTCATAGAGTCAGACATGACTGAGCAACTAGCACTGTGCTGTATTGGGTTTATAATACTTCTTACACAAGTAATACATTAAAACAATAAAATAATAAAGAAAATATTTTTAATCTTACAGTACAGTACCTTGGAAAGAATAGGTACTGACTACATTACCATTGCTTTTGTGCTTGCTTTTGGACATCCTGGGCTTGAAGGAAACATACCGTGCTACTGTACTCTATACAGTGCTGTGCTATGCTTAGCCACTCAGTTGTGTCCGACTCTTTGCGACCCTATGAACTGTAGCCCCACCAGCCTCGTCTGTCCATGGGAATTCTCCAGGCAAGAATACTGGAGTGGGTTCTTGCCCTTCTCCAGGGGATCTTCCCATCCCAGGCATTGATCCCAGGTCTCCCACATTGCAGGCAGATTCTTTACCATCTGAGCCACAAGATAAACCCATGAATACTGGATTAGGTGGCTTGTCTCTTCTCCAGGGGATCTTCCCAACCCAGGAATCAAATAGGGGTCTCCTGCATTGCAGGTGGATTTTTTACCAGCTGAGCTACAGGGAAGTCCCACTCTATAGAGCACTGGACAGTAAAGTACACAAAAGCACAACACTTATAGTGGATGCACATGTGACGATGTACACCAGACACATGAACTAACCTATGTGATTGAACATGTGAACGCATGTTCACATCTTTGAAAGTTGGCAACTTGAAGGCCCATACGTAGAGGACTTACTGTAAACTACATTGCTTAGAACAGACATCTGGGAGATTTACACTGCATTTCACTGTAATAAGATGTCATGAGTTCCTTTGATGTGACACATTATGTTGTGTCTTCAGAAATGCTGGATTAGGTCACGTCTACTGGCTAAACTCCTTTCACTGAAAACTACAAAGAGAGTAAAAATATGCATAATATTATTTTTCTGCCATCTCTTTATCTTCACTATACCAAGGAACAATATATGATTTTAACCTGGTAAGACTGCTTGGGGACTAACCATTATTTCAAGGACAAACCAAGGATTTGGTTTATATGTTCAGTCTTGTATCATGGAGTTTAGCGAGGAGACATAAAAGTAAACTGAGTAGGCATACTTTTGAATTATTTTGCCATGTTATCCATAATCATATTTTGTCATTGTTTGTTTTTCTTGTAACCATGCTCATTATAGAGCTCTTGAAAAGTACAGAACATAATATAAAATATTACCAATAGTTTCACCAGCAGAGGCCATCACTATTAACATTTGGAAACACTTTTCTGTGGTTGTTTTTCTTGGCTCTGTAAATCATATTATTAGCAAAAATTTTTTTTTTCTAATTTAAAAACCAGGCATGATTCTTATTTCCTCTTATTAAAGAGGGCTGTAATAATCCAGCACTGATTCTCAGCAATGTTTTCAATAGACCAAGCTTGTCTGCTGTCTCTAATACTGTCAGCTTTGCCCACTTGTCCACTCCAAGTGCCTCACTTGGGATTGCCTCAGGCCAACCACCCCGTTTAATCTCATCAGCTACTGCCCCTCTCTGTCTTCTCTTGCAGCTATTCATTCATCCCCATTCTGTACTCCTGTGCCAAATTCAGTATCATGTACATATTCAAATAGGGATTTCTCAAACACCCAGAACCCACCGATGACAAAACTTGTATGTGTGATCTACCGATGACTGAGGTGGAATGAAAGGTCCCCATTATCCCAACCATGTTGGACTTAGAGTCCTTAGTTGAAGCTACATAAGGGCTGATTAGAAAATGTTCACTCATTGGTGCTTCAGAGAGGTTCCCATCGCCATCCCTTCACCCCCTGCATTTCTCTTTCTGCTTTAGCCTTAAATGTATAACTTGTTTATGAAGACATTTTACTCCTATCTGAGAATCTAACTATTTTCTCTTGTTTCTCTTCCGAAAAAATATTAGCTTATCTTCTAGCTGGGTCTCTATATGCCCCATTCCAGTGAAGGAATTTAGCTGGGATTATACATCAAGTGAGACTATTCCACAAGAACAAAGTTTAATGAACAAACTTGGAGTCATCCTTGATTCCTCTCTTTATCTCATCTGCTAACCTCACGTGCACACTTTCACACTCACAAGCACACACACATGCACACCCACACCTGTACTAATCCACACATGCACACCCCTGATCCACCAGCAAGTCCAATCAGTTAAGATTTCAAAACATCTCTATAATTTAACACAGTTTTCTGTACTTACTATCACTGTCCTTGTCCAAGCTCCTGACGGGAAAAATTGTGAAATACTTAGAAATGAACAAAAGCAAAAAAAAAAAATACCAGATGTCTTTTGAGAGTAATTTTTCTGGTTATCTGTGACTTTTATAGTCTTTGAGCTATTTTACAAGTTTTTTAAATTGCAGAAAACTGATCGTAATATAAATGATCTTATTCATATAAATGCAGTTGATTATTGCCCTGTGGTTATGGGCCAGTTTTGCATCTGCATTATTTGAAATTCATTTCTGAACTTTGGAGTGCTTATACATATGTCTTTTTTTTTTTTTTTTTTGGAATACAAGACTTACTTTTAATATGCTGTATACATGAAATAGAAATCTGGGGACAGATGATTGAGAAAATAGAGGCTCTATCAAGTTCTAGAAAAAAGTCAATGAAAAAGATGATATGTTTCATGATGACCAGTGAGTCAGGTGGAGGTGTGGATATATCCAGGAGTAGGAGCCTGTAAGGATATAGTGCCGATATTATTATAACCACTGTATCCCTTTTTAAAGATTTTTTTTTTAAAGTTAGGATCATTTTAAAAGTCTTTATTGATTTTGTTACAATACTGCATCTGTTGTATTGGTTGCGTTCTTTTTTTTTGGTGGTGAGATATGTGAGCTCTTAGCTCTCCGACCACACCTCCTGTGTTGGAAGGTGAAGTTTTAACCACTTGACCACCAGGGAAGTCCCTAAATTGCCAGGGAAGCCCCCATTTTTATCCACTTGTCAGTCAGATGTAGTTAATCATAGTTTCCAGACTCTTGTCTTGAGAATTAGGTAGATATTTAATACTTACTTATTTCTGATCTCATCAATATAGTGACTTTGTGGGTTTTTAGAATATCATATGCATGTAATTAATGCTGGGCTGGTATAGAATGAGTAAGTAACTTGCATGTCAATATAGTTACTAGAAAGAGAGATAAAGATGATAAATTGATACACTGATGACAGTAGAACTAGTCAGTCAGTTAGTCAGTTCAGTCGCTCAGTTGTGTCCGACTCTTTGCGACCCCATGAATCGCAGCTCGCCAGGCCTCCCTGTTCCATCTCTCCATCTCTCCATCAGCTTTAGCATCATTCCTTCCAAAGAAATCCCAGGGCTGATCTCCTTCAGAATGGACTGGTTGGGTCTCCTTGCAGTCCAAGGGGCTCTCAAGAGTCTTCTCCAACACCACAGTTCAAAAGCATCAATTCTTCGGCGCTCAGCCTTCTTCACAGTCCAACTCTCACATCCATACATGACCACAGGAAAAACCATAGCCTTGACTAAACGGATCTTAGTCGGCAAAGTAATGTCTCTGCTTTTGAAAATGCTATCTAGGTTGGACATAACCTTTCTTCCAAGGAGTAAGCGTCTTCTAATTTCATGGCTGCAGTCACCATCAGCAGTGATTTTGGAGCCTAAGAAAATAAAGTCTGGCACTGTTTCCACTGTTTCCCCATCTATTTCCCATGAAGTGATGGGACCAGATGCCATGATCTTCGTTTTCTGAATGTTGAGCTTTAAGCCAACTTTTTCGCTCTCCTCTTTCACTTTCATCAAGAGGCTTTTAATACATGACCACAGGAAAAACCATAGCCTTGACTAGACGGACCTTAGTCGGCAAAGTAATGTCTCTGCTTTTGAAAATGCTATCTAGGTTGGACATAACTTTCCTTCCAAGGAGTAAGCGTCTTCTAATTTCATGGCTGCAGTCACCATCAGCAGTGATTTTGGAGCCTAAAAAAATAAAGTCTGGCACTGTTTCCACTGTTTCCCCATCTATTTCCCATGAAGTGATGGGACCAGATGCCATGATCTTCTGAATGCTGAGCTTTAAGCCAACTAAATAGTCACAGATTTTATTTTCATGGGCTCCAAAATCACTGCAGATGATTATGGAAGCCATGAAATTAAAAGATTCTTGCTCCTTGACAGGAAAGCTATGACAAAGCTAGACAGCACGTTAAAAAGCAGAGACATCACTTTGCTGACAAAGATCCGTATGGTCAAAGCTGTGATTTTTTCCAGTAGTAAAGAAGGACTGTAAAGAAGGTGGTGCACCAAAGAATTGATGCTTTCAAATTGTGGTGCTGGAGAAGACTCTTCAGAGTCCCTTAGACGGGAGGGAGATCAATCCAGTCAATCCTAAAGGAAATAAACCCTGCATGTTCATTGGAAGGACCAATGCTGAAGCTGAAACTCCAGTACTTTGGCCACCTGATGCAAAGAGCCAAATCACTGGAAAAGATCATTGGAAAGATTGAGGGCAGGAGGATAAGGGGGAGACAGAGGATAAGATGGTTGGATGGCATCACTGACTCAATGGACATGAGTTTGAGCAAGTTTCTGGAGATGGTGAAGGACAAGGAAGGCTGGTGTGCTGCAGTCCATGGGGGTCACAAAGAGTTGTACATGACATAGTGACTTGGGCTTCCCTGGTGGCTCAGACAGTAAAGAATCTGCCTGCAATGTGGGAAATCTGGGTTTGATCCCTGGGTTGGGAAGATTCCCTGGAGGAGGGAATGGCTACCCACTCCAGGATTCTGGCTTGGAGAATTCACAAAAAGAATCACAAAGAGTCAGACATGACTGAGAGACTTTCACTTCACTAGTGACTGAATAACTGAACAACATTGAAAAGTATAATATGAAATTGCTAACAAAATTATGTAAACTTCAAAAAGATGAAAAAAATTAATGATATAAGGGCAAAAGGTAAGGAAAGTGGCATAGTAAGATGAAGCTGGGAAGAATTTAGTACATGAAAACAAAATCTGTAGTATTGTACACATGTGTTAAGGCTGGAGCTGTTCCCATAGTGACAAGATTCAAGTAGATACATTCCTTCTTTTTAGGAGAAGAGGCATGGACTTTCCTGGAACTAAAGCCAGGGGAATCTTTCTCCTATAGGTCTTTTTCAGAGGGAGGGAACACAGATGGGCAATAGGAAAGCCTCTAAACAGTATGCTTACAATAAATCTCCCCTCCTGTAAATGTGTTTCTATTTGCAGGCAACGCAGTGCAGCTCATGCTTTCATTATATCCACCTGCACTGCCTTCTTTTTCCTCCAGGAAAGCAAAGCTGCTGAGGAGTCCAAGTTTCCAAACCTTACCATCTGCCAGTTGTGGTTACAGTGCTTTTGCTGGTGTGAGAACAGCAGTTACCACTGCTTCAGTAAGATGGAGTCTGTGTTGGAACTCACAGCCTTAAGTATACAGTGTGGACTCCTCACTTTGTCTTCCCACTATTTATCTTTTCATTGTGTGTGCTTAGTTGCTCAGTAGTGTCTGATTCTCTGACTCTTTGCAAAGCTATGGATTGTAAACTGCCAAGCTCCTCTGTCATGGGGATTCTCCAGGCCAGAATACTGGAGTGGGTAGCCTTTCCCTTCTCCAGGGGATCTTCCCAAGCCAGGGGTCGAACCCAGGTCTCCCACAATGAAGGTGGATTCTTTACCATCTGAGTCACAGGGAAGTATGAGGGATTTTTCAAACCCATGGGTCCCTCTTGAACCTAAGGTATGTATGTTTGTGTTTATATCTGAAAGTATACCCTTCCATTGAAAAGACCTCTGTGCATAAGTTTAGTGTACCACTGCAGATGGTGATTGCAGCCATGAAATTAAAAGACGCTTACTCCTTGGAAGAAAAGTTATGACCAACCTAGATAGTATATTCAAAAGCAGAGACATTACTTTGCCCACTAAAATCTGTCTAGTCAAGGCTATGGTTTTTCCAGTGGTCATGTATGGATGTGAGAGTTGGACTGTGAAGAAAGCCGAGCGCCAAAGAATTGATGCTTTTGAATTGTGGTGTTGGAGAAGACTCTTGAGAGTCCCTTGGACTGCAAGGAGATCCAACCAGTCCATTCTGAAGGAGATCAACCCTGGGATTTCTTTGGAGGGAATAATGCTGAAGCTGAAACTCCAGTACTTTGGCCACCTCATGCGAAGAGTTGACTCACTGGAAAAGACTCTGATGCTGGGAGGGATTGAGGACAGGAGGAGAAGGGGACGACAGAGGTTGAGATAGCTGGATGGCATCACTGACTCGATGGACGTGAGTCTGAGTGAACTCCGGGAGTTGGTGATGGACAGGGAGGCCTGGCGTGCTGTGATTCATGGGGTCGCAAAGAGTCGGACACGACTGAACTGAACTGAACTTGTTTTATAAAACATCTACAGGAGAGATATAGCTGAGGAAAGAAGAAAAGCAAAAGGCAAAGGAAAAAGGGAAAGATATATCCAACTGAATGCAGAGTTCCAGAAGCAAGGAGAGATAAGAAAGCCTTCTTAAATGAATAATGCAAAGAAACAGAGAGGAACAATAGAATGATTAAGACTAGACATCTCTTCAGGAAAATTGGAGATATCAAGGGAACATTTTATACAAGGATGGGTACAATAAAGGACAGAAATGGCAAGGGCCTAACAAAAACAGAAGAGATTAAAAAGAGGTGGCAAGAATACACAGAAGAATTATACAAGAGAAGTCTCAATGACCTGGATAGCCACAGCAGTGTGGTCACTCATCTAGAGCCAGACGTCCCGGAGTGTGAGTTAAGTGTGTCTTAGGAAGCCTTACTACAAACCTAGTGGAGGTGATGGAATTCCAGCTGAGCTATTTAAAAATCTTAAAATATGATGCTGTAAAAGTGCTGTACTTAGTATGTCAGCAAATTTGGAAAACTCAACAGTGGCCACAGGACTGGAAAATGTAAGTTCTTCGTTCCAATCCCAAAGAAAGAAGATGCCAAAGAATGTTCCAGCTGTCATACAATTGTGATTATTTCACATGGTAGCAAGGTTATGCTCAAAATCCTTCAAACTAGGCTTCAGCACTATGTGAACTGAGAACTTTGAGATGTACAAGTTGGGTTTTGAAGCAGCAGAGGAACCAGGGATCAAATTGCTAACATTCAGTGGATCATGGAGAAAGTAAGAAATCAGAAAAACCTCTACTTCTACACTGAAGTCTTTGACTGTGTGGATCACAGCAAACTGTGGGAAACTCTTCAAGAGATGGAAACACCAGACCACTTCACTTGTCTCCTGAGAAACTGTATGAGGGCCAAGAAGCAACAGGTAGAAGTGGACATGGAGCAATGGATTGGTTCAAAATTGGGAAAATAGTATGACAAAGCTGTATACTATCACCCTGCTTTGTTAACTTATATGTGGAGTGCATCATGCAAAATGCCAGACTGGATCAATCATAAGCTGAAATCAGGATTGCTAGGAGAAATATCAACAACCTTAGATATGCAGATGATACCATGCTAATGGCAGGAAAGTGTAGCGGAACTAAAGAGCCTCTTGATGAGAGTGAAAGGGGAGAGTAAAAAAGCTGGCTTGAAGCTCAGCCTTAAAATATCTAAGATCGTGACTTCTGGTCCCATCACTCCATGGCAAATAGAAGGGGAAAACATGGAAACAGTGACAGATTTTCTTTTCTTGGGTTTCCAAATCACTGGGGATGGTGATAACAGCCTTGAAATTAAAAGATGCTTGCTTATTGGAAGGAAAGCTATGACAAAGTCACAGCCCGTTAGAAAGCAGAGACTTCACGTTGCTGAGAATGGTCCATATAGTCAGAGCTACAGCTTTTCCAGTATTCATGTATTAATATGAGTGTTGGACCATAAAGAAGGCTGAGTGCTGAGAATTGATGCTTTCCAGTTGTGATGCTGGAGATGACTCTTGAAAGTTCCTTGGACTGCAAGGATATCAAACCAGTTAGTCTTACAGGAAATCAACCCTGGATATTCATTGGAAGGACTGATGCTGAAACTGAAGCTCCAACACTTTGGTCACCTGATGCAAAGATCTGACTCACTGGAAGAGACCCTGATGATGGGAAAGATTGAAGACAAAAGGATAAAGGGGCAGCAGAGGACAAGATGGTTAGATAGTATCACTAATTCAGTGGATATGAATCTGAGAAAACTCTGGGAGTTAGTGGAAGACAGAGGACCCTGAGTTGTGGAAAACAGTGGAGTCCATGGGTTTGCAAAGAGCTGGACATGAGCTAGTGACTGAACAACAACAGCAATACAAGAGAGGTTCAACTACAATATAAAAGTCACATGATTCTAAGTTATGATATTAATCACCCAAAGAGAATGAGTTGCTTAAACATGCATCTTTAAGAAAAAACTAGCAACTGATTCCCCTTTCTAGACTTTTCAGGCTTTCAGGGTGTCCTATGTGTGTGGAGTAGAGCAAAAGTGGCCCTTAAAAATCATATAACATAGAAACTTCACATTTGTGTGTACACACATATATGTGGAGTAAAGTGGGTTCATTAGAAAAAACTGTTAACTACACTACAGGGTGTATGAAGATGCCATCTAATTTGAAAAGAGGAAAGAGAAGTGGAGAGAGAAGTGACTAGGAGCGTGAGTGGGAAGAAATGGAAAGTTCTGATTTGGACATGTTGAATGTGACATGCCCATGAACCATGTCCAGTGGGCAAGTCATGGAGATTCTTCCATAGGTGAATCTAGAGCACAAGGAAGCAGTTGAAGTGAGGTTGTCCTAACAGGAGGTATTTAAAACAGAGAGAATGGATGAGATCACCAAAGCAGGGAATCCAGAGAGGGAAGGAAAGATGTTGGCTCAGCGGTTTGTAAGCACTAATGAATGTGCATATGAGGCAGATATGAAAATAAATCCCATTGTGAAATCCTAGAGGTAGGAAGAAATAAGATATATCAGCTTTTATAATCCCTGTTTCTTCTGCCAAGTTTCATCATTTATAAGACTCAGTACAGCTAAAGAATTTATGTCTGGGCTTCAGGGAAATAAAACCTTGGAGAAAATATTTAGCTAAGATCCTCTCATGAATTTGTTAGTTATTTAGGGATTAATGGTATTAGACATTGTGAACATCTCTGATAATCATATAGTATTTGTAATACAAGTTTATTTTTGGATACACAAAATATTTATCATGTAATTCTTTTTGTTTCCAGATACTTGTAAGAATACCATGAAAACATACAATTAAACATTTATTTATTTTTGAAACACACTTTTTCCACTTTATTATAGATTGATTATGAAGAGTACTGTAAAATATTTGAAAATGACAGATGTCTTAAACAATTTAAAAAGTTTTACTGTGATACTGTTTGTGAAAATGAGACAGAAGATGGCTATGAATGTTAGATGATAAGAAGAACCACAACCAAGAGGATTTTGCTTTTGTTACTAACACTTTTAATGCTAATTCTATTAATAAACAATTAAAAAGAGACCTTGCAACTGAAGAAACTCATGCAGTTTCAGGGGAGGGAGGAGGGTGGGGGGTTCAGGATGGGGACCATGAGTATACCTGTGGCAGATTCATGTTGATGTATGGCAAAACCAACACAATATCGTAAAGTAATTAACCTCCGATTAAAATAAATAAATTTATATTTAAAAAAACAAAAACTTGTGAAACTAGAAGTTTTCAGGTGTGTGTGTGTTATTCGCTCAGTTATGTCTGACTCTTCTGCGATCCCATGGACTGTAGCCCACCAGGTTTCTCTGTCCATGGAATTCTTCAAGCAAGAATACTGGAGTGAATAGCTATTCCCTTCTTCAGAGAATCTTCCTGACCCAGGAATCGAACCTGGGTCTCGCACATTGAAGACAGAGTCTTTACTGTCTGAGCATGTATCTGGAAGTGAAAGATGATGTAGGTATATTTTAGGCTATTTTGTGTGTGTGTGTGTGTGAATTACTACTTATGAAGTGAGTTGATTTTTGAATGTTAGTATTGAGTTAACCAGTTACTTTAAATTATTTTCAGTATTTCTATCTATTCTTTTGCCACAAGATTAAGAATATCAAAAACCTAAATCAGATCATTGAAATAGTAAGTCAAAGGCAAGTATGAGTTTGAACATACCCATCAGTGGATCAGCTATTATGGCAACCTAATTTTTATGTTATAACTATCAGTTAATTATTCTTTTAAAGAAGAGAATCTTAGGTGTGTTGGAAGATTCGACCTCATTAAAAGTGTCATTGGCAGAAAAGAACTCTGGAGGTGCACTTCCATGGGCTGTAGTTCCTGAAACTTCCTTTGATTCCTTGTAGCACAGGTACATTGGATGTTTTGGGGGTTTTAGTTTTATTTGACTTGAGTGTATGTGTGTTTAAATGTAAAGTTAAAGGATCTTCACCAAAGTAGGTAATGTTTTTAGTTTTAGTTTTCCAATGACAAGCGTTATAAAGACATGATATAACGATTTAACTTAGTGAAAACATTTGTCTAGGGCCAGAAATAAGATAAAATAGTTTGATTCTTTTTCTTCTTCCTCCACTCCTGCTGCTACTCCTTTTATTTTAAAATTTAGCTTTACTGTAGGAATACAACATAGATGTAGCGATGATGAATGGAGAGTAAACTTGCCTATAAAACCAGCTCAAATATGCGGTCTCAAATGAGCCCCTAATATACTCTAGACTGAAGTCACTTCCAAGTTATTCTCTTGGACCTGAAGTGCTGACTTTTTCTAAGAGGTTTCTCCCTATGCCTTTATTTTTTATTCTGATTTTTTTTTTTTTTTTTGGTGGCTGCACTGGGTATTAGTTGCTACACACAGGCTTTGCTCTAGTTGGGCAAGTGGAAGGCTACTCCTCATTGTGCTGAGAAGGCTTCTCATCGAGGTGGCTTCCCTTGTGGCTCACAGACTCTAGAGTTCCTGGGCTTCAATAGCTCTGGCTCTCAAGCTCTAGAGTACAGGCTCAGTAGTTGTGGTCCATGGGCATAGTTGCCCCATGGCATGTGGAATCTTTGAGACCAGGAATGGAACCCATGTTTCCTGCAATGGCAGGTAGATTCTTAGCCACTGGACCACCAGGGAAGTCCTCTGCTTATGTTTTAGATTGGGAGTTGACAAACTGGCATATGGACTATATCCAGTTTGCTGCATGTTTTTGTAACACCTGTGAGCTAGGAACATTTTTATATCTTTAAATGATTGAAAACAGAAACAGAAGTAATATTTTGTCATAAGTGAAACTGATAAAATCAAATGTGATGCTTATAAATAAAACTATTTTTTAGAACAAAGCCATTCACTTATGTATAATCTATGGCTCTTTCATGGTAAAATGGCAGAATTGAGTTAAAAGTTCAGTTCAGTTCAGTTCAGTTCAGTCGCTCAGTCGTGTCCGACTCTGCGACCCCATGAATCGCAGCACGCCAGGCCTCCCTGTTCATCACCATCTCTCGGAGTTCACCCAGACTCACGTCCATCGAGTCTGTGATGCCATCCAGCCATCTCATCCTCGGTCGTCCCCTTCTCCTCCTGCCCCCAATCCCTCCCAGCATCAGAGTCTTTTACAATGAGTCAACTCTTCGCATGAGGTGGCCAAAGTACTGGAGTTTCAGCTTTAGCATCATTCCTTCCAAAGAAATCCCAGGGTTGATCTCCTTCAGAATGGACTGGTTGGATCTCCTTGCATGACAATATACAGCCTTGACGTACTCCTTTTCCTATTTGGAACCAGTCTGTTGTTCCATGTCCAGTTCTAACTGTTGAACTAACATGGGGAAAATATGTGTTTTGAGAGTAGTTTGGATAGTAGATAACAATATTCAAAAGCAGAGACATTACTTTGCCAACAAAGGTCCATCTAGGCAAGGCTATGGTTTTTCCAGTGAAATGATGCTTTTGACCTGTGGTGACTCTTGAGAGTCCCTTGGACTGCAAGGAGATCCATTCTGAAGGAGATCAACCCTGGGATTTCTTTGGAAGGAATGATGCTAAAGCTGAAACTCCAGTACTTTGGCCACCTCATGCGAAGACTTGACTCATTGGAAAAGACTGATG
>SJYT01072078.1:22942-62827 GCA_006410635.1 Cephalophus harveyi
CTCTTGAGAGTCCCTTGGACTGCAAGGAGATCCATTCTGAAGGAGATCAACCCTGGGATTTCTTTGGAAGGAATGATGCTAAAGCTGAAACTCCAGTACTTTGGCCACCTCATGCGAAGACTTGACTCATTGGAAAAGACTGATGCTGGGAGGGATTGGGGGCAGGAGGAGAAGGGGACAACCGAGGATGAGATGGCTGGATGGCATCACAGTCTCAATGGACGTGAATCTGAGTGAACTCCAGGGGATGGTGATGAACAGGGAAGCCTGACATGCTGCGATTCAAGGGGTCACAAAGGATCGGACATGACTGAGCGAATGAACTAAACTGAACTGATGTATGGATGTGAGAGTTGGACTGTGAAGAAGGCTGAGCACTGAAGAATAGATGCTTTTGAACTGTGGTATTGGAGAAACTCCTCCTGCCCCCAATCCCTCCCAGCATCAGAGTCTTTTCCAATGAGTCAACTCTTCGCATGAGGTGGCCAAAGTACTGGAGTTTCAGCTTTAGCATCATTCCTTCCAAAGAAATCCCAGGGTTGATCTCCTGGATGCAAAGAGTTAGCTCATTGGAAAAGACTCATGCTGGGAGGGATTGGGGGCAGGAGGAGAAGGGGACAAGAGAGGATGAGATGGCTGGATGGCATCACTGACTCAATGGACGTGAGTCTGAGTGAACTCCGGGAGTTGGTGATGGACAGGGAGGCCTGGTGTGCTGTGATTCATGGGGTCACAAAGAGTCGGACACGACTGAGTGACTGAACTGAACTGGATAGTGAGAGAACCACTCTTTCTCTCATTCCAAATTTGTCTTCATCCTATTCTCCATCTCAGTCTCCTTTCATCTTTTAATCAGTTTGTTTTTCTCTGTGATGTACTATCTTTTTCTGGGTACTTTTTACTTTCCATTGACATTTGTCTACTCTCTACCTTCTTGAGAGAAGGAGTATGGAAGGATGTCAGAGCACCAAATATATTGCACTCACTGGCTCTGCTGAGACTTTTGAGAAGAACAAATATATGAAGAGCATAGACTGATGGCATGGTGATACTGATGTTTTAATGATAACAGTGATGAGATCATTAAAGCATTAAAGCCTCTAGACCATTAAAATTGGGCATTTACCGTGAAATTAAGATTAGATAACAGAAGAAAGGTAATGTCTTCATGTAGATTCTTTAGAAAGTAGAACTTCAACCAAAGGCTTAAGACCTAATGTTTTATCAAGGAGTGAGACTCAAGGAGATGAAGAAAAGGCTGGGTCACCAGGGAAGGAAGAAGAGCAGAGCAAAGGTTCATTATGAAGTTGACCACTGCCAGAAGTGACTAGTTGTGGGAACTCCCACATTTGCTTAAGGGCACATTTCAAATGCATCTCAAGATTATATCAAGGGAATAAAAATGAAAAGCAAATCCATCAGTTTACATTCCCCAGTAGTCATAGGTTTATCCCATGGGATAATGACTTTTCAGCATTTTATATATTTGAACATTTATATTTGAGCATTTTATATATTTGACTGCATATATTTGAACATTAAGAGCTTTTGTAAGGTGTTTACTACTGTGTTATTAACACGCTGTTAGGCAGAAGGTCAATGATCTGAGGCGGGGTATCATCAGATTGTCCTGGCATGATGCCAGGTGGCCAGAATAAGAGACAGGTGAGGCCAAGAGAACCTGAAGTGTTATAAATAACTGTTTAAAACATAGGGAAAGCAACAACATTTTTTAAAAAAGGAAGAGAGAAGACTAAGTGAGACAGAGAACAAGTAAGAAATGTGACCTCACATAATACAGTTTATTTCTTGCAACCTCAGACTCTTCAGCTGTGAAAAGATGGGAGTTAATGTTTGTTGAACAGTGAAATCATCTGGTGATCTTTAAAAGCACTAATGCCTAGGTCCCACCCCCAGATGTTCTGATTTAATATGTCTTTGATGCAGCTTGAGCACTGGAATTTTTTATATAACTCCCTAGGTGATTCTAGTATGTAGACAATATTGAAAATCTGCATCTAGAAATTTTAAGGGCTCATTTTCTTATTTTATTATTCTATCTGCTACTATTTTATTATTCTTTCATTCTTAAAACTTCTAAGGAAAAGTATACTCCAATCATCTTCTGCCAAATAAGTTTTGTAAGAAACTTCAAACTCAGTGAACTCCTGCTTACATTTCTCCATTTGAGAACTATATCTCAGTTAAGCAGATTCCTCAATTTGGGACAAATTATAAATGAAATTAATTATTTCAATTGACTTTTGATTAATATGTTTTTGTTTTTCCAAAATAATTCTGTTGCAATTTCTATTGACTTCATGGTAGAGTTCTTCAGAATGTCTGCCTGGTGATCTTTCTTATTGCCAAATTCTTTTAGAGAAATTACTAACTGGAAACTCTTTTTTTCCCATTTTGCAATAATTGGACAGTTTTAGAATTATTCTTCTCTAAAAGTATGAAATACTAAGTAAATAAAAATTTTAAATAAAATGTATATAAGATAAGATGAGAGAGATAAAAATGTCCACATATCCACTACCCATTTTTGAAAAAAACATTTTTATTAAATCAAAATTTATGCTTTGGCATCCTATCTTATTCCATTATTACCACTGAATGGTAGTCACCATTGTAAATGTGTGTGCATGTGCTTGAGAGAGAGCCAGAGAAAGAAAATAGAAAGGCAAAGACAGAGAAGAGGGAGAGAGAGAAAGAGGGAGGGAAAGAAAAGATGGCTGTAAGAACAGAAAGGAAGCATTTAGGACCATTACTGAAATGAATGTACACAAATTTCCCCACATTTTAGATGGAACTTAATTACACATCCCTCCTAAATGGCATAAAGACTGAAAAATATAGTATTTTTATGTGCCCAGAATGAAAATAAAGTTCTTTGGGAAACACATGACATACTCTCTGTTGTACCTGTCCATGGAATTCTCCAGGCAAGAATACTGGAGTAGGTTGCCATTCCCTTCTCCAATGTGAAAGTGAAAGTGAAGTCACTCAGTCGTGTCCGACTCTTTGTGACCCCGTGGACTGTATCCCACGAGGCTCCTCCGTCCATGGAATTCTCCAGGCAAGAATACTGGAGTGGGTTGCCATTTCCCAAGGGATCTTCCTAATTCAGGGGTTGAACCAGGTCTCCTACATTGCAAGTGGATTCTTTACCATCTGAGCCATCACTGATTAACATTAATCGATGTTAATGTTTTGATTAACATTGAAATTGTTTTCCTTTATTACAGTTGAGTTGCTCTTTTTTGTCTCTCAACGTTCATGTGCATGGATTTCTCTTATACCATCTTTTGCACTTTTTAAAAACAGTATAAAAAGTGTATTTTATATCATCTCCAAATATAAGTATATACTCACATAAATACATAAAACTGGGAGAAAATTTTCACCAAGAAATACTTATTTAATCTTTAAAGACACCAACTGAGAGTTTTCAATTTCTATTGTTTCCAAACTGTGTAAACTTTAATACTAATTCTCGAGTAGAAAAACCTGCGGAGATGTTACATATTTTTGTTCAGTGTCAACAAACTTTTCAACCATAATTTTTCTATGAAAAACAACTCACTTATTTCAGAAAATTGGATTTTTTCTATATTTTCCTTTTTACCAAGATCATCTGATCTCTTCCCTGAGTCCAGGTGAGGCCACGGATGAACCAATCTAAATAGAGGAATTTACTCAAGTCTGATGGGGAAACACTGATTTCATGATCACAACCTATTTTACTATTAGGTTTTTTTCTTCCAGTTTTGTCAGTAGGTAGAAAAAATACCATATTCCTTTAACCTGGATTTCTTTGTAGAACTTATAAGGAAAAACATTTTACTTTATAAATGTTCATGGACCTCTGTATGGATGTATGGATATATCTGTTATTTCCTATAAAATTCTTTTCCTCTCTCCTTATATTTTTATATTTTAAGAGCTCTTTATGTATATGTGTGTGTATGTATATACATATATATATATATATATAAAGTGTATGTATGTGTATGTATATTTCTTAATTTTATAATAACCACAATGACAGTATCTATAATTGAAGAGTACTAATAAGAAAGTCATTTTGAAGTTAGTTGAAAGGAAAAGTAAAACTGGGTGTTGAGATAATTTAGTAAGTTTTTGCATTTTTCTGTAAGAAAAGGTTGTGAAATGTAAAAGAGCAAAGAGGAGACACTAGAAGCTTCAACCGAGTGTTTTCCAAAAATTTAAGTTGGGTAGTTAATTTATTGCCCATAATCGGTGGTGCTGGCAATGCTGACTATAAATTATTGTCTACTGCCTTGGAGGAAGGTACTGCCAAGTAGAAAAATGGGAGTTGGTACAAAGAACAGTTTTTTTGGAGGGAATTGTCAACGTGGGAGATTTAAAAAGTATTCAGTTCAGTTCAGTTGCTCAGTCGTGTCCGACTCTTTGTGACCCCATGAATCGCAGCACGCCAGGCCTCCCTGTTCATCACCATCTCCCAGAGTTCACTCAGACTGACGTCCATCGAGTCAGTGATGCCATCCAGCCATCTCATCCTCGGTCGTCCCCTTCTCCTCCTGCCCCCAATCCCTCCCAGCATCAAAGTATTAAGAAGCAGAAAAAATTCCCATAACCCTAGAGGCCAACTGATACCAAGATTTTAAAGTTTATATTTTTAGACCACTCAAGATCTTGAGATATTATTTTCAGAGTTGAGATAGTATTTTAAGTACAGTTTTTAAACTGTTAATAAACTTTTAAATTAATAGTTATTAAAATATGTGCAGAATAGTCTTACTTACACATGCCATTTCTTCACTTTTGGATGATGTCATTCATTTCAATTTGCTATTATTGTTTTTTTTTTAATCAGTGTAATCTGAAATATTTTTGTATATAAACTTTAAATTTCTGATTATTACTTAAAATACTGTCTCAAAAAAGTTATTATTGCAACAATTATGTTTGTCTTATGCCAACTGTCATGTGGCTTCTATTTCTCAGAAGAATTATGTCAATATGTACATTCTCAAGCAATGTGTCAGAATTCATGTTTATCGTAACTTCTACATTGAATACTCTATAAAAACAGACAAAAGCAAAAAAATAAAACTTGGCTAATAGGGTGAAAAATGAAATACCAGCATCACATTGTTGCCTTGTTTTTGTTTTTGTTTTTACTTATTTTAGTATCTATTCAAATAGTCTAGACTTTTAACATGGTGTGTGTGTGTATGTCTGTGTGCACACATGGGTTTGTGTACAAACTTTATTTATTTTGACTACTAAGACTCAGTATTTTTTAATAAATTGTGTTTTACATGTATCAATTCTTTCTACTTTTACTTTATTAATATTTTTGCAAATCCATTTCCTCAAATTTGTTGTTTAAGAGGGTCATGTTTCAATATGCTGATTTTATGGAATTCTTTGTTGCAATTAAAATAATCATCAAAGAAGTGAAATAATAGGAGCCTCAGGGGATCCTTGGGTCAGCAAGGGAGGCCTGGGTATTTCAAGTTACATTAGAGAGAATGAGAACATTTTTTAAAAAAGGAAGGATGCTAAGGATAAATACTGCCCATGGGTTACCAAGAATCTAATAAGCACTTAATAAATATATGTTGTCTGCCTGATTCTAAATCCTGCCTGGGATAGGCCTTATATCTACCTCTTCTCCAGTCAAGGTGTAGCAATGAATTTCTATTCTTCAATGAGGGCAAACATTCCTGTAATTCATGTATGTTAGTCACACAGTCCTGTCCAACTCTTTGGGACCTCATGGACTGTAGCCCTCCAGGCTCCTCTGTCCATGGAATTCTCCAGACAGGAATATTGGAGTGGGTAGTCATTCCATTCTCCAGGGATTCATTGTTGTTGTAGTTCAGATGCCCAGTCATGTCCAACTCCTTGCAACCCCATGGACTGCAGCATGCCAGGCGCTCTGTCCCTCACCATCTCCCAAAGTTTTCCCAAGTTCATGTCTATTGCATTGATGATGCCATCCAGCCACTTTGTCCTCTGACACACTCTTCTTCTTCTGCCCTCAACCTTTGCTATCAACAGGGACTTCTCCAATGACTCGGCTGTTCACATCAGATGACCAAAATACTGGAGTTTCAGCTTCAGCATCAGTCTTTTCAATGAGTATTCAGAGTTGATTTCCCTTAAGATTGATTGGTTTGATCTTCTTGCTGTCCAGGAGACTTTCAAGAGTCTTCTCCAACACCACAGTTTGAAGGCATCAATTCTTTGGCATTCTGCCTTCATTATAGTCTAGCTCTCTTGACTATATGGACCTTTATTAGTAGACTAATGCCTCTGCTTTTCAACACACTATCTAGGTTTGTCATAGCTTTCCTGCCAAGAAGCAATCATATTCTAATTTCATGGCTGCAGTCACCATTCTCAGTGATTTTAGAGCCCCAGAAGAGGAAACCTGTCACTACTTCCACCTTTTCCCCCTCTATTTGCCATGAAGTAATGGGGCCGGATGCCACGATCTTAGTTTTTTTTAATATTTAGTTTTAAGCTGACACTTTCACTCTCCTCCTTCACCCTCATCAAGAGGCTCTTTAGTTCCTCTTCACTTTCTGCCATTAGAGTGGTTTCATCGGCATATCTGAGGTTGTTGATGTTTCTCCCACCTATCTTGATTCCAGCCCTGCATTTCTCATGATGTGCTCAGCATATAGGTTAAACAGAGTAACAGCAGACAGCTTTGTCATACTCCTTTTTCAACATTGAACCATCAGTCGTTCTATACGGGTTCTAACTGTTGCTTCTTGACCTGCATACAAGTTTGTCAGGAGACAGGTAAGACGTTCTGGTATTCCCATCTCTTTGAGAGCTTCCTACAGTTTGTTATGAGCCACACAGTCAAAGGCTTTAGCGTAGTTGATGAAACACAGTTCGATGACTTTCTGGAATTCCCTTGCTTTCTCTATGATCCAGAAAATGTTGGCAATTTCATCTCTGGTTCCTCTGTCTTTTCTAAGCCTCCTTGGACATCTGGAAGTTCTTGGATTGCATAATGCTGAAGCCTGGCATGCAAGATTTTAAGCATGACCTTACTAGCTTGGGAGATTAATGCAATTGTTGGATAGTTAGAACATTCTTTAGTACTATCCTTTTTGGGAATTAGGATGAGGATTGACTTCTCCCAGTCCTATGGCTGCCGGGTCTTTCAGATTTGCTGACATATTGACTGAAACACCTTGATGGCATCATTCTTTAGGGTTTTGAATAGCTCTACTGGAATTCCATCGCATCTACTAGCTTTATTAACAGCAGTGCTTCCTAAGGACCACTTGACTTCACACTCCAGAATATCTGGCTCTGGGTGACTGACCACACCAAGGTAGAAATCTGGTTCATTAAGATCTTTTTTGTACGGTTCTTCCATGTATTCTTTCCATCTCTCCTTGATCTCTTTAGTGTCTACTAGGTCTCAACTGTTTCTGTCCTTTATTGTGCCTATCTTTGGGCAAAATATTCCCTTGATATTTCCAATTTTCCTGAAGAGATCTCTAGTCTTTCCCTTTCTGTTGTTTTCTTCTCGTTTTATGCCCTGTTCATTGAAGAAGGCCTTTTTTTTGTCTCTCTGTGCTGTTTTTTGGAAATCTGTGTTTAGTCGGATGTACCTTTTCCTTTCTCCCTTGCTTTTCATTTCTCTTCTTTCTTTAGCTATTTGTAAAGCCTCCTCAGATAACCACTTTGTCTTCTTGCTTTTCTTTATCTTTGGGATGGTTTTGTTTTATGCCTCCTGTACAATAGTATGAACCCCCATCCATAGTTCCTCAGGCACAATGTTTACTAGATCTAATCTCTTGAATCTATTTGTTACTTCCAAATAGGGGATATTCATAGGGGATTTGATGCAAGTCATACCTGCCTGACCTAGTGGTTCTCTCCACTTTCTTAGTTTAAGCCTGAATTTTGCTATGAGAAGCTGATGATCTGAGCCACAGTCAGCTCCAGGTCTTGTTTTTGCTGATAGTATACAGCCTCTCCATCTTTGGCTGCAAAGACTGTAATCCTTTTGATTTTGGTACTGTCTATCTGGTGATGTTCATGTGTAAAGTTGTCTCTTGTTTTATTGAAAAAGGGTATTTGCTATGACCAGTGTGTAAGGTTAAAGCATCTGCCTCCAATGAGGGAGACCTGGGTTCAATCCCAGGGTTGGGAAGATCCTCTGGAGAAGGAAATGGTAACCCACTCCAGTATTCTTGCCTGGAGAATCCCATGGACAGAGAAGCCTGGTAGGCTGCAGTTCATGGGGTCGCAAAGAGTCGGACACGACTGAGCGGCTTCACTTTCACTTTCTTTCAGTGTGTTCTCTTGGCAGAATTCAGTTAGCCTTTGCCCTGCTTCATTTTGTTCTCCAAGGCCAAACCTGCCAGTTACAAGTCTTCCTACTTTCACTTTCCAATGCCCAGTGATGAATAGAACATCTTTTTTGGTGCTATTTCTAGGAGGTCTTCTAGGTCTTCATAGAACTGATCAGCTTCAGACTTATAACTAGGTAAAATTGAGAAATCTTTCTGACTCCCTACTTAGAGTCCAAATGGTTACCACACTTAGATAAGCTTTAGTGGATCATGTCCTTAGCTATAACAAAAGCCTATGGCTTTGACCCTTTTTTATGTAGTGTTTGAACTTGCTGACATAGTCCTGTTTCTTCACATAACACAGAAGCAGGAAGAGGAGCCACTGTTTGTTTGTTTGGTTTTTGACTGAGTAATACTTTAAAAATAGTACCTCCTGGGTAGATTAGGCAAAGTGATGGCTTAGCCAAGAGGATTCTTATTAAAGCAAATAGATTTGTTGTCTCTCCTACATTGCACTATATCTGAAAGAGATAAAAACTTTGTCTCCAATGGTCATATCTCCTTATAAACAGACTCCTCTTCTAAACCTAATGGAAAGTTTTTTTTTTTTTTTTAATTATTTTATCTTGAGTATAGTTGATTAACAATGTTGCATTAGTTTTAGGTGTACAGCAAAGTGACTCAGTTATACATATACATATATCTGTTCTTTTACAAATTCTTTTCCCATTTAGGTTATTTAAGAATATGAGCAGCATCCCCTTGTTGGACCTTGCTGGTTATCTATTGTAAATATAGCAATATGTACATGTCAATCCCAAATTCCCAATCAACAACTCCTCCTTTCCGCCCTGATAACCATAGTTCATGTTCTGTAAGTCTATGAATCTATTTCTGTTTTGTAAATATGTTACCTCTCTTCTTGGTTTGCAGCTAGTTAGCTTCCTGCTGTATCCTTGCAATGGCCTTTCCTTTGTGCAAATGTTTGGGGGAAAAACTAGGAGAAAAGAAAAGAGATGGTGGGGGAGAGAGAGTGCTCCATTTTTTCTTCCTCTTCTTGTAAGACACCAGTTCTATTGCACTAAGCCTCTCCCTGCCAGGGTGTCAAATTATTCAAACAAGCCAATCACATCTTTCCATGATGAGCAGAGTTTACTCCATTCTTTTGTTACTACAAAGTTTGCCTCCCACAGATCTTGCTTGTTCACTCACTTTCTGAGTGCAACCCTCCATGTCGTCCTGCTTGGAACATTATGTCTTCTCTTGTGCTTTAAGTATATGAACTGCTATCTGTCCCATCGGTCTCATGTCAGATGTTGTGTGTTTAGTCCTTTCATAACCCTAGAGCAGGAACCCTTCCCTCACTAATGGGGTAAAGAGGAGGTGATCAGAATAAAAAAGTATAATTGGTGATTGATTTCATTGTCTTCTCTTTGCTTGTGTGGTAGGGTATTACATAACATTATACATTTGTATTTGTCCTGTTGTCTCTAATTTCTTTCTCCATCCTCTGGTTTTTATTTTTTGGAATAAACAAAATAAATATTCTCAGGAATATTTCAGGGCAGAAAGCAATAGATGTTGGAAATCATACTGCTTCCTTGTGTTCTGTGAAAGCCTGAGCCATGTAGTTGAAGAGAGTGATAGGGTCTTAGAGGATGGAATTGTTTTGAGGCTGGCAGGGGTTGAAAGAGAGCTACTGATTATAAGGTCTTTGACTCTGAAGTTCACCTGGAGACTCTGAAACTTAGTCTTATTGCCAACCTTAGAAAATATTCCATCCCACACTCTCTTAGTGTGACATGGAGCAGCAGTCATTGGTTTAGATGGGCTATGTGAGCTTGCATCAATATGAAGAGAATAGGAGCCAGAACTGCTTCATGAAGTTGGACTGACCAATAAGTAAGTGGTCAATGTCTATTTTGAGTGAATGTCTTACAGTTCTACAGAAATAATAAAACAATAAAAGAAATCTTTGATGCCACCAAAATAAGAGATTATATATCCAATGAACGCAAGTCTAAGAATTAATGTGTGACCATCAACAGTGGTAATAATGAATGGTAGGATGTTGCAAGTTGAGACAGTTTGCCCAGAACTCTATAAACTGAGATCTAATTTTGGTGATACATAGAGTTTCCTGTTAAAATAGGTATCACTTCCTTTGTAAGTAGGAAAACTTGTGTGGTTCAAGTGACAGGTAGTTGGATATATTACTTTCTTTTTTCTTTTTGGTAAAAGGAATATATGGTGTAGGCAGGAGATACTCAGTCCAGAACTTAACCTCCACAGAAGCCAAGTCTGCTAATTGAGAGAGTTACTATTTGTTGCTATTTTGAGATGCTCCTTTCTTGGTTTTGAAAGATCTTGTCAGACAGCAAAAAGAGTTAACTATACTCTTGCCTGGCAAATCCCATGGATGGAGGAGCCTGGTAGGCTGCAGTCCATGGGGTCACTAGGAGTCAGACACGACTGAACGACTTCACTTTCACTTTTCACTTTCGTGGATTGGAGAAGGAAATGGCAACCCACTCCAATGTTTTTGCCTGGAGAATCCCAGGGATGGGGGAGCCTGGTGGGCTGCCGTCTATGGGGTCGCACAGAGTCGGACATGACTGAAGCGACTTAGCAGCAGCAGCAGCAGCAAACAACTGTAGAATTCCCAAAGGAGTGCCCCAGACAGTGTTTTCCCTAAAGCTTTTAACTCCTATATCTACCTTGCTAACTTGCTAGAACAGTAGTGTAATGAGGTGAAAATCACTCAGTCCTGTCCAACTCTTTGTGACCCCATGGACTGTAGCCCTTCAGGCACCTCTGTCCATGAAATTCTCCAGGCAAGAAATATGGCATGGGTAGCCTATCCCTTTTCCAGGAGATCTTCCCAACCCAGGGCTCAAACCCAGGTCTCCCACATTGCAGGCAGATTACCATCTGAGCCACCAGGGAAACCCAAGAATACTGGAGTAGGTAGCTTATCTCTTCTCCAGGGATCTTTCCGACCCAGGAATGAATCCTGCATTGCAGGTGGATTCTTTACTAGCCGAGCTACCAGGAGTAGAATTAGTGATTGCAAGTGGGCAATTAAATGCTTTATTATAAAAAGGGAAAACTATATCAGTAGTTTAGGTTTCAAAGCCATTAGGAAGTTTGTTACAGAATGAGGTCCACATTTTGACATGTATTTGATGAATTCTCTCTCTGTCTTTCACTGTGTTATCTGCAATGTTTGTGAGTAGGAAAGGTTGCTTTTGACCTCCATCATTCCCTGCCCCTTCACCTCTTCACATAAATTACTCCCTGAAGTACTCCTTGAAGTCTTTCTAGATTGGGGTTCCTCCAATTGTAATCTTCGATGGTTCTCATACAAGTGTGAAAAAAATGTGACAATTAGGATGATTATCTAAGAGTCTTTCATTTAATAAATGTTTATTTGATTTTTAAGTTTAAAAAAAGTGTGTTTCTAGAATATGCTGAAGGTGTAATACCTAAAAATTCATATGTTTTGTAGCTTCTAGATAGTTTAGTAGTGAAAAGTGAAAGTAGTGGATGAGGAGTCAGAAAACCTGGATTTGGGTTCTGGTTTCACCAGTTCTTACCAATGTGACCTTTAGTGTATTTTCTGAGTTTCATTTTCTGCATATATACAATGGAAATTAAGTTTCTGGTTTTCTAACATCACACTTTATTGTGAAAATGTGAGAAGGTAATGAATGTCATGCTTGGAAGAAAAGTTATGACCAACTTAGATGGCATATTATAAAGCAGAGACATTACTTTGCCCACAAAGGTCTGTCTAGTCAAGGCTATGGTTTTTCCAGTAGTCGTGCATCGATGTGAGAGTTGGACTATAAAAGAAAGCTGAGCGCTGAAGAATTGATGCTTTTGAACTGTGGCATTGGAAAAGACTCTTGAGAATCCCTCGGACTACAAGATCCAATCAGTCCATCCTAAAGGAAATCAGTCCTGAATATTCATTGAAAGGACTGCTGTTGAAGCTGAAACTCCAATATTTTGGCCACCTGATGTGAAGAACTGACTCATTTGAAAAGACCCTGATGCTGGGAAAGGTTGAAGGTAGGAGGAGAAGGGGATGACAGAGGATGAGATGGTTGGATGGCATCATCAACTCAATGGACATGAGTCGGTGTAAACTCTGAGAGTTGGTGATGGACAGGGAGACCTGGCATGCTGCAGTCCATGGGGTCTCAAAGAGTCAGACATGACTGAGCAACTGAACTGAACTGAATGAATGTGAAGATGCTCTGTAATTAGAGAAACAATTTATAATTTTAAATTATTATAATCTACTCCAAAGTTGTCCTTTTATAGATGAGGAAAGCAAACTCTTGGTTTATTGTTCATCCAAGTTCAAATAAATAACTCCCATAAGTAGACAATTTTAGTATAATATTTCAGAAGCATCCTACTAAACCTTCTGAATACTCTTCACTCTAGATGGTGCATCCTATCCCCTACATCAAGTGCCTCTTTTTTGCTTCTAGTTTTTTACTTGCAGCTACAAGAGGAATGAACTTCAAGGGATGTATATGATTTTTCAGTTGTAGGCATAAACTATTAATTCCCCAGGATTCATGAGTATAGCAAAATCATGTCATCTTGGTAAACTATAAGAGATTCTATTACTATGACTTGTTGTAATATTTAGAGCTTTTGTTGTTGTTCACTTTGTTTAATAGGGGAGGATCTCTCTCAGTTCCTTTACTGTTAAATCTGCAGTACTTAAAATACTACCTAGCATTTAATAGGTAGATATTGCTGAATAAACGAAGTCTGGCTTTTATAAGGGGAACCCAAATAAGATACTACTACTAAAAATCACTTATGTCTACTTGGAAAGGATATGGTTGATAGATTAAAATGTATTGTGTGTCAACAGTTTTATTGTGTGTCAACATATATACCATGATATATGTAGGGAAAAAAAATCTTGCTTGGGGTTTCCTTTGTTTTTTGTCTAGGCAGGTGGTAAATGGAGAGGGGAGAGAAATGGAACAAGAATTGAAGTTTTGTAGAGAAAAGGAGCAAAACTTTACTCTGTTAAACTCAGATCACAAAGGATTCTGGAGTGCTAGAGAAGGTAGAATACGTGGGAACAGAATATTAAAATGGGTCAGTAATAAGAAAAATTATAGGAGATTTATTTCTGAGCCAAGGTGTTTAAACAAAGAAAGCATAATGACAAACAACATGAAGAAGACCTAGAGAGGCACATGGGCAGGTCCTGAAAAAGAAGAGTTGCCCCCATTTTTTTCAAAACTTTTTTATCTTTTTCTATTTTTTTAAAATTGGAGTATCATTGCTTTATCGTGTTGTCCTAGTTTCTTCTACACAATGAAGTGCATCAGCTATGTGCATCCATCTATCTCCTCCCTCGTGGACCACCCTCCCACCAACCCCCATCCCACACCTCTAGGTCATCACAGAGCACCAAGCTGAGCTCCCTGTGAAGCATAGTTGATTTGCAATGTTGTATTACTTTCAATTGGTCAGCCAAGAGATTCAGTTATATATACATATGTCTATTCTTTATCAGATTCTCTTCTTTTATAGCCTATTACAAAATATTGAATATAGTTTTCTGTGCTATACAGAATGTCCTTGTTGGTTATCTATTTTATACATAGTATCATGTATGTGTAAATTCCCAACTCCTAATTTATCCCTCCCATGCCCTTTCCACTTTTGACAAACAAGTTTGCTTTCTATGTCTGTGGATCTATTTCTGTTTTATATGTAAGTTCAGAGGTATCACTTCACACTGGTCAGAATGCCCAGCATCAAAAAGTCTACAAACAATAAATGCTGGAGAGAATGTGGAGAAAAGGGAGCTCTCTTAATATTGCTGGTGGAAGTGTAAATTGGTACAGCCACTAGGGTGAATAGTATGGAGGTTCCTTTAAAAACTAAAACTAGAGATCCCATATGATCCTGAAATCCCACTTCTGGGCATATATCTAGAGAAAACCATAATTTGAAAAGATACAGGCACCCCCAATGTGCATTGCATCACTATTTACAATAGCCATGACATGGAAGCAGCCTGTGTTCATTGACAGATGAATGAATAGAGAAGACGTATATCTATACAATTGAATGTTTATACAATGGCATATTTATTTATACCATGGTATATTTATATAGTGGAATATCACTCAGCCATAAAAAAGGAAATAATGCCATCGCAGCAACATGAGGGACCCAGAGATTATCATACTCAGTGAAATAAACTAGACACAGACAAATATATAGTATCATTTATATGTAAAATCTAAAAAAAAAGATATGCATTTTCATACCAAAATTTTTCTGTTCTTTAGATGAACTCTTTGCCAATATGGAAAGGCAAAGCAATATTATTACTTTTTTGATTTCAGGTATTTCAAGAAAGGTCAGACTCTTACGTTCTCACAAGAGCATTTATGGCCTTTGAAATAAAATCCTGGCTCAGCTGGTTATATAACCTCGTAGAAGCTCAATTGCCTCATCTCTAAAGAACAAATACTAATAATGAGATTTGTTAAGATAGTAAGTTCCTGGCCTAGTGGCTTCACATATGATCTTTCCTTTTCTCCATCGCGCCTTCTTTTGCTGCTTTTTTCCCTTTCCTCCTCCCTCTCCTCTCCTCTTTCCCTGCCTACTATAGGAAGAAGTAACCCTTCTGTACTTGAAAGAACCATTTATACTCTGTGAACTTGAAGGGAAATTTTGATTTAACCATAATTCATTAAATATCACCATCTCTAATATTCCCTTGGGTTTCCCTTTTGGGGGAAGCAAATCAGTATGTATGTGGTTATTTAACAGTAGTTTAGGGGGTTCAGATTTTATGTACTTAGTGTAAGAACCACAGGTAAATGACAAAATGCTAAATTAAATATAGACAATCATCTTATAGTACAAAAATAATTTCTGTGGCCAGGTGAGGAAGGATGAGAACAGATCCTACCTACCAGCTTGCGGTTAAAAGAATTGGGACTACCAGGCAAAGGCAGTCTTTTTGGAAAACCTGCTGATTTTGCATAAGAATGAGAGAGATCATTTTCATGCAACTTATTTATATTGTCTCTGCATTAGACAAATGTCTAGTCTCATCTGCGTACCATACTTATAACTAGAATAAGACAAAATACTGTTTTAAGTAAATGCTGGGTACTTTGGAAGAGGACATATTCATTTTCAAAGACTTTTAAAAAAACTCTCTAAGAATGTAAATTTTTGCTCAATTTTAAATTTTCTTGATCTTACTGAATTTGGGAACAAGATATTTACAAAATATCACATAATTAAGACATCTCTGTAGAGAAGAGAGAGAATCAAATACAGTCCTAGAGAGAGAATTTCTTCAGTTTCAACATTCATTTCTCTGTTTTTCCTCCAAACTTCATGCTATTAGTCAAAACATGTCAGATTAAGATTAAACTTCTGCCCCTTGGGAAGCTTCTGCTGTGTCAAAAACATGATTGAAAATGAGAATGTGACTTTTGTGTTTTGTTAGCTTCTTATCCTTGCTATAAAAATTCTTGACTATTTCATCATATGTACAACCCCAAAGACAAATCATGCTTCTGAGGAAAATTTACAGCTGCCAGCTGCTGGAGAGTTCATGTCCTGGGGGGATAGTAAGAGAAGGTACTTACCAGTTATGAAAAAACCTTGGTAAGAGTTTGAAATCTCAAAATAAGCAGACACCAAACGTACTGATATCCCATTATTGGGAAAAACTGTAGCACACGTACGTTCTCTGCCAAACTGGACTAGTTTTTTTTGAATATTCATTTTGTACTCCCAAATGATGGCAAATAGATGGGGAAAAAGGTGGAAACAGTGACAGATTTTATTTTGGGGGCCTTCAAAGTCACTGTGGACAGTGACTGCAGCCATGAAATTAGAAGACACTTGCTCCTTGGAAGAAAATTGATGACAAGCCTAGACAGCATATTAAAAGGCAGAGACATTCCTTTGATGACAAAGGTCTGTCTAGTCAAAGCCATGGTTTTTCCAGTGGTCATGTACAGATGTGACAGTTGGACCATAAAGAAGGCTGAGCAACAAAGAATTGATGTTTTTGAATTGTAGTGCTGGAGAAGACTTTTTAGAGTCCCTTGGACTGCAAGGAGATAAAACTAGAAAAACGGTACTGAAGAATTTATTTACAGGGCAGCAATGGAGAAACAAACATAGAGAAGAGACTTATGGACTTGGGGAGAGGGGAGGAGAGGGTGAGATGTATGGAAAGAGTACCATGAAAACTTATATTACCATATGTAATATAGTTAGCCAACAGGAATTTGCTATATGGCTCAGGAAACTCAAACAGGGGCTCTGTATCAACCTAGAGGAGTGGGGTGGGGAGGGAGATGGGAGGGAGGTTCAAAAGGTATATACCTGTGGCTGATTCATGTTGAGGTTTGACAGAAAACAACAAAATTCTGTAAAGCAATTATCCTTCATTTAATAAATAAGCAGACAATCCTAAAGGAAATATTCATTGGAAGGACTGATGCTTAAGCTGAAGCTCCATTACTTTGGCCACCTGACTTAAAGAGCCAACTCATTGGAAAAGACCCTGATCCTGGGAAAGTTTAAGGCAGGAGGAGAAGGGGGCAACGTAGTATGAAGGAGTTGAATGGCATCACCAACTCAATGGAGGTGAATTTGAGCAAACTCCAGGAGATGGTGAAGGACAAGGAAGCCTGGTGTGCTGCAGTCCATGGAGTCACAAAGAGTCTGACATGACTTACCAACTGAACAACAACTCCAAACAATTAAAAGCATAGAAAGCAAGAGTGGCAGGAAGAAAATATATATAATTTTCATTTACATTGCTATTTTATTTCTTGCTTTATGCTTTATCATTCAAGCATGTAGAGATTTATCTCAGAGCCCATATAGTTTGACCTACAAGTCAGTTCTCCATGGGGCATTGAAACAGGATCCTATGATCCTATGTACATCGTAGAAATACAAGCACGGGATACAATACAGAAAACAAAAAAAAGTTCCTCAAGATGTCAGGGGACCCACCTAAACAGCTGTTTTTGACTTAAGGGTCATCAATCAGCTTTCTGGTATCACAGCTCTATTTCATAATCTGAATCTGAATGCAAATCATGGATGTGTCAGCACTTTGTTAATATTGTTTTGGTAGATGCGTGGCATCATGCAGCATCTGGCTAGCTTGGAGAGAAGCTGCCAGCTACATTTCTCATTAAGTGGGTGCAACTTGACTTGCCACAGGGCTGGCAGGCATTTTAAAAGCTGAGTTACTTACCTAACAAATGCCAGATGCCAGCTGGACTTATAAACATTTCAAATACATCTTGTTGAACTTGAAAATATTAATGTGCCACACTGGGCACTCTGTGTTCTAACCATTTAGCTTTCCAAAGCTTCACACATGTGATTTAAGGAACGAATTACTGAGATTCTGGGGTTGGAGAAGGGACTGAGAGCTGGGGGTGGGTTTTGGAGGGGTGTGGTTTGACAGGAATGGGCCTGGTTTCTGCAAGTCAAAGGGGAAGGGATGCAAAGAGTGTTTACTTGTTTCTTTTTTTTATTTAAGGTTGTTATTTTAAAGGGTGAGGGAGGCTTATCTTCCTATTCTCTCAAAACTAATAGTGGACTGTAATCCAGGAGACATTAGTTGTAGATTTCACTTTCACAAATTATGCAATCACTCTTACAACGGCACTCAGCCTTTCTGGGCCTTAGCGTTTGTACCCATATACAAAATGAGTACTAACATTTTCCTAATCTACATATAGTCCAAAAATCTTAAGGATTAAATTGAGATAATACCAAAGATTTTACCCCTCTGATGGTTCTCTGAAAAGCTTATGATGCCATGGTATTCTCTATAAATATCTATTTGCTTCCATTGTTATGTATGCTTTTAAATGTGTTATTTATATTGCTACCTTTTGATTTTAAATTGTTGTCAAGATGAAATAATGTATGAGCTCATCACTGAACTAAATAGGTGCATTCTCTGGGCTTGTTTTTAATATGTGAAAAGAAATGAATAGACATTTAGAGTGGAATTTTACTGCATAGGGAAAGAGATCAGATATTTGTAGTTAAATTCTTCTTCATAAAATGGTACACTAGGTATTCCATATGTGGTATAGCATTTGAGGACATCAACTAAACTATGGTTAAGTTCTGATTTTGCATTTTGTGATTGGGTAACATGGCACCCCATTCCAGTACTCTTACCTGGAAAATCCCATGGACCTTGAAGAGCCTGGTGGGCTGCAGTCCATGGGGACGCTAAGAGTCAGACATGACTGGGCGACTTCACTTTTACTTTTCACTTTCATGCATTGGAGAAGGAAATGGCAACCCACTCCAGTGTTCTTGCCTGGAGAATCCCAGGGACGGAGGAGCCTGGTGGGCTGCTGTCTATGGGGTCGCACAAAGTCAGACACAACTGAAGCGACTTGGCAGCAGCAGTAGCAGCAACATTGAGAAATTAATTCATTTGAATATCCTGGGCCTCAGTCTTCATATCCATAAAGTAGGGCTATGTTTCAAGGTTAAAAAGACATAATGGTTGTAAAATAGTTGGGATTGTTCCTGGGTCCCCAGGAATCACGCTATAAATGCTATTAACACTGGCTATTACTTAAAAGACTGTGTTCCCTTAAACTTCCAAGAAAAATACTGATTGGGACCAATTGAATAAAATATATAGTCAGCATTATGGCTTTGATGCGAAGGTAAAGAGAACTGATGCAAATTTAAATTGAACATTTTTCAATTTTGTTCATATTTGGTTAATTGTATGCTTCAGGGTTATGAAGATAAGCAGGGTATGATAACTGTATGAAGAAATTAGTGTGACTGGGAACATGGCATGAGAATCAGAGTCTTCATTGTACAAGTGATACTCTGATGGAGAGGTCATTAAATTTCAGAGAAGAGACACCTAAGTGTGAATCAGCAGCACCATGAGGCAAGAGTAGGAGATAAGTGTCCAGAAAGACTTCTTAAATTTGAAAGTGCCTGAGCTGAGTCTCTGTGGGAGGGAGGACTAGGGTGATGATTTCTAGCAAAGAAATAGGATAAAACAAGATGCAGAGACCTGAAAAAGTATGACAAGTTTATCAATATCAGTAAGTGTCTGAATGCCCTGTAGGAAGGATTGTTTTGGAAATGTGGCAAGAGAATGGACTGTCCAGGAAAGAGCTATGTAAAAGGATGTGAGTTCAGTCTTAAAAGCAAACCTTTGACAATATAAAAAGTGAATGAATGGAGAGATGGGGGAGCATGGGCAGATTTAAAGCAACAAAACAAAACACAGACTTGGTCAGGATGTTGTTTCTGTAGTCCAGGTGAAAATAAGGATGCCATGCATTAAGGTATTGACAGACAAAGGGAAGACAAACCCAGGAGAGAGAGATTAAAGTGGTGGAACCAACAGGCATGTGAGGAAGAGTACAGGATAGAAGATAGCTCATTTCTGGGCTGGGTAACTCAGGGCACAAAATAACGCAACCTCTCCTTTAACATCCTTCAGGAATATTTTTCTGTTTTCTTCTATCATTTCCTAAAGCTTTAAAAAAGCATTACGTCTTAAAGCAATTTCTGAGAAAATATTAGGTGTCAGTTGCAGAAATCTGAATAACATCTTATTTCACCCATCCACTCTCAGGTACATTAGTACCTCTTCACTCTACATTAAAATTCAATTTCATCATTCTTTCCACATAAGATATTCTTAAACCAAGTGTGATGTTTGAGGCAAAAACACATTTTTAAAAATATTTAACCTAAATTTAAGGATGTAGGTAAAAGCTTTCAGATCAACACACTGTAATACCTGACCTGAATCTCATTTCTGGACCTGAAGTCCATTTCTCTGGACTTCAGTTGCCTCATTTATAGAATATGTATATGTTGTCTACCCTGGTGGCTCAGAGCTTAAAGCGTCTGCCTGAAATGCGGGAGACCCAGGTTCAATCCCTGGGTCGGGAAGATCCCCTGGAGAAGGAAATGGCAACCCACTCAAGTACTCTTACCTAGAGAATCCCATGGCGGGAGGAGCCTGGGAGGCTACAGTCCATGGGGTCGCAAAGAATCAGACATGACTGAGCGACTTCACTCACCTATGTTGGCTTAGAATTTTGTTCTTAATTATTGGAACATAGAGAATGGGCTTCCATTTCCAGAAAAATGAACATACCTATATATAAACAAATACCATTCAATTTCAGAGAGGACTGGCTCTTTCTTAATGCCTGTTTATGAATCTCGAAATAAAAGCCTCAGAGTTACATGGTCTATGAAAGTTTTTCTAGCAATCTGTGCTAAGTAGAATATGTATATGAAGAAGAAGAAGCCAAGGAATAGGAGAGAGTCAGAGAATGAGTAGAGGACACTATGGTCCTATTCCTATCATGTCATTACTATAATTGCCATGGCAATTGTTGTTATTATCTTCACTATATATTTGCATTTATTACTGGGATTTTCCTTTCCTATAGATTCTTACCTCTTGCTGTGGCCTTTCTCTATTTCACTTGGAAAAGATCCTTTAACATTTCTTTAAGGTAGGTTTCAGTTCGGTTCAGTTCAGTTCAGTCGCTCAGTCATGTCTGACTCTTTGTGACCCATGAATCGCAGCACACCAGGCCTCCCTGTCCATCACCAACTCCTGGAGTTCGCTCAAGCTCATGTCCATCAAGTCGGTGATGCCATCCAGCCATCTCATCCTCTGTCATCCCCTTTTCCTCCTGCCCCCAATCCTTCCCTCAGAGTCTTTTCCAGTGAGTCAACTCTTCACTTGATGTGGCCAAAGTACTGGTTTCAGCTTTAGCATCATTCCTTGCTGGGAGCCAGCATGGGAGATCCCACCCGTGACAAGGTCATGCAGGACTTGAGGGACTACCTAGGCCATCCGACCCATGACAAGGTCATGCAGAAGAGTCCTGATAAGCAAGGCCTCAGGACTCGATGGACCCCCTGGACCTGTTCGAGCATCTACCCCCAAACCAGAATCTGTCTGTCTTACTATTTTATGTCTTTCACCAGCTCTTCTGATAATAGCAGGGGGCTGTCCCTCGACCACATTTCTCTGGAAAGAGTTAACTTAGGGCTTTAGTTTATAAATCTCCTGGGCATTAAAGGAGTGTTTCAAACCCCCCGTTAGCATTCTAGCTTACTTGGCAGGTTTATCCAGATTCTTGCAACATTGTTGAGCCTATGCTTGCTGCCAAGTTCTCACATCCCTTACTCATTGTGTTCCTGGGAGTACATATAGTTAAGATATAGAAATAATAAGCAGCAGCCTTAGCATTAGCAACATTAGACTTTGAGTTAATAAGTTCTTTCTTTGCTGTAACCCACTGAATCTTTGCTCCACAAAAATGTAACTCTGTACTTTAAGGGTGACACAGGCTAGGAATTTAAGAAGAAACACTTTAAGGGAAAATTATTGTTCTGACTGACCAACATTTATCAAAAAGAGGTCATGGAATATCAACAGGCCTCCGGGACAGAAGATGATGTACAAAAAATAAGACTCTTGCAGAAAAGAACCTGGTATTGATAAAAGTTAATACTGATGGAATGTTGAGTTGGCTCTGCATTTTTCACCTTGCTGTATGTACAACTCAGGGCATAAAAGCCCCGAGAAAAATAAAGTAAATGGGCCTTGCTCACTGAAGCTTGGTCACCCCGTGTCATTCTTTCCTTATCTCTTTCTCTATCTTTCTTCATTCGCTGATGTCTCCATCCTGAGTATATCCCTGGACTTTGCTGAGGCTGGTCCCCAGCAATTCCTTCCAAGGAACACCCAGGGCTGATCTCCCTTAGAATGGACTGGTTGGTTTAGTCTTGGTGAACTCTTAGCTTTTGCTTTTCTGAGAAGTTATTTATCTTTCTTTCAATTTTAAATGAAATCTTGCTGGATATCCGATGTTACAGATTTATTCCGTTCAGCTCGTGTATTAAAATGCCACTCCCTTCTGGTTGGCCAAGTTTCTCCATAAAAATTGGATAATGGCCTAATGAGAGTTCCCTTGATATGATTTTTTTGTTTTTCTTTTACTGCCTTTAGAATTCTCTCTTTAACTTTGGCCATTTTAATTATGATACGTCTTGGTGTGGGTCTCTTTGCTTGGGAGTCTGTGATTACTATACTTGCATATATGTTTCCTTCTTCAGGTTTGGGACATTTTCAGCTGTAATTTTAGCAAATATTTTGTTGACTCTTTTCTCTCTTTTGCTTCTGGGAGCCCTATAACTTTGATGTTGGTTCGCCTGATGTCTCAAGATCCCTTGAACTGTTCTTATTTTAAAATTTGTATTTCTTTGGGCTGTTCTGATTGGATGATTTCCATTATTCTGTCTTTCAGGTCACTTATGCTTTCTTCTGTATCACCTTATCTACTCTTAATATCTTCTAGCATGTCTTTCATTTCAATTATTGTATTCTTCAGTTCTGACTGGTTCTGTTTTGAATTTTCTAGTTCCTTGTTAAAATTCTTGCTGTGTTCATCTATTTTTTCCCCTGGTTCAACTAGCATTCTTATTGAATTCGGCAAAAAGTTCATTCTGGTTATTCCATAAAATGGGACAGAAAAATTCAAAGAACTTTTTGGCAACCCGATATTATTAATGTTTTGAACCCTTTATCTGGTAAGTCATTTATCTCTGTTTCATTAGGTTTTTTTTCCATTTATTCTTTAGTTTGAAACAAATTCCTCTGTCTTCTCATTTTGCTTAACTTTCTGTTTCTGTGATGTTAGGTGAAGGAGTTACCTATCTTAGTCTTGAAGGGGTGTCCTTGTGTGGCAGTGTTCCTGTACAGTCTGCAAGTGCCCAGTGGCTTTGGTGGGAGAGCTGGATCTTAAGTGAGCACTAGTCTGTCTTCTCACACGTGTGCTTTCAGATATCACATTGCTAGTAGATGGAAATGGATATGGAGGGACTAAAGCCACAGCCAAGGCTTCTCCTCTGCTCAGTGGCTAATACCACATTACTGGGGAGGGGGAAATGTGTTCAGGTACCAAGTTGCTGGAGCAAAAGCCCTGAGGGTTGAGTCCAAGCTGGTTCTGTTCTCTGTTAGTGTAGCACCTCTGCCCTAGGGGGAGAGTGCTGGAGCTGGGGCCAGAGTGGGCAGTGAGCATGGTCTGGGAGCATGTGCTGGGGCTCTCCTGAGAAATCAGCCAGAGTCCTAAGCAGTTTCTGTTTGCTTATTCCACTTTGTTTCTGGAATAAGCAAGTATGCATGTACTCTTCACGAGCAGAGTCTAGATTTCTTATAGCCCTGCTGTCAGTCCGTCCCACTGGTTTGCAAACCAGCTAAGGGGACTCATCCTTCTTGTTTCCAATCCCAAGGCTGGATGGAACTGCTCACTCCCTAGGGAGGATCTCCCAGCCCAGGTAATCTTCTTCCTGCTCTGTGTCCCTCCTAGGGGCATGGGTCCTAACTCAATTGCTTCCCTTCCCCTCTGACCTGATTTTGTGTGAATCTTTGTTACAGCCTTGGTTGTCTAAGAGATTTTCTACTGGGCTGCAGTTTGCTTTCAGTGAGAATTGCTTCATATATTGATGTAGTTTTGAAGTGCTCGTGGCAGGAGGTGAGTTCAGCATCTTCCTACGTCACCATCTTTATCTCTTCTCCTTATCATCTTGATTTAATCCAGCAAATTTTAACACAAAGAGTACTGTCAGGTAAATCTAAGTACTGGCATCTTGGTGAGTTGCTTAATGTGCCTCTTTTTTTTAACTTACCATCTTAAAGTAAAATCTATTTCATGTGTCTAAATGAAAACCTAATTAAACCAAACTGAACAGTTCTTTCCTTACCAACCAGAGAAGAGTGCGTTTCTCCCCTTTAATCTGCATACTATTTTAATAACATCTCTGACAAAAGGACACAGAAATACTCGTGGCAGGTTACACTGGTGAAGATATAGGGTGGGCCAGAAGTGTGCTTACAGGTAAAGAAAGATATTGAAAGGTGCTTTTACATTTTGTTTTCTGACTTAATTAATCTGTCATTATGCATTATTATTTTAGTTACAAAAATATAGTTTGTAACTGTCAGATTGGAAAGATAGTTTTGAGAATGAAATGCTAGAGAACTTTGAGATGGTTTTTTTTGAAGAGAAAATGGAGAAATTTAAAAATATGCCCTACATCTACACTTGTGTTTTCATTACTGCATAACAAAATGACGATGTGCATTTATTTATTTTTTCTCCAAAGCTTAGAGCTATGAATCATTTTCCAACTTGGGAGTTTTCAAAATTGAACCAGTTTTAAACAACCCGTATCAAGTTCTTATTTGGTTATTTCTTTGGTAGACTACAGATTTCATCTCTGTAAATCTAAAGTTAGTTGCAACTTTGATGTGATATTTAACTCTTGAATAAATGTCATAAACAAATACAGTGACAGAATTATTTATGAATTTCAAAAGTTATATTTAGTATAAGATTTCTACCATTTTAGTAAGTTTAACATATTGTGGTTTTATTTTAAAATGGAAAATGTACTTGGTTTCTCAGGATTCCCAGGATTTAGAACAGCCAGTGAATCAACAAAACAAACAAGCAAGAAAAATCATTTATATGAAGAATACACAATCTATACGAGAATATGAAAATCACCAAGAAAAATGTTTCTGAGACTCTTTATGTCCATTATCCAAAGTAAGCCATTTAAAACATTCAGTTCAGTTTAGTTCATTTGTTGCTCAGTTGCATCTGACTCTTTGCAACCCCATGAATCACAGCACGCCAGGCCCATTTAAAACATCAACATTTCTTTATTCTGGGCACATTTGTGTTTGGTGTTGCAAATAGTAAAGGTGAAATTTTGCACATACCTGAATGCAATCAGGTCTTCAGGAAGGGATAGACTTAAAAGACTTGTACTGGAAGGAATAGACTTAGTGGTTAAGGTCTGTGAAGCCAAGTTGCGATATATTCACACTGGCCACATCACTTGCTGGTTGAATAGAAATTGGCAAGTTACTTAATCTGAGCCTCAATTTTCTTAACAGTAAAATGGAGATAAGATTGCCTATTTTTTATGAGATTGTTTTAAAGATTAAATGAGATGACATGCATTACCCCTAAAGACTAGAGATCTCTTCAAGAAAATTAGAGATACCAAGGGAACATTTCATGCAAGGATGGGCTCGATAAAGGACAGAAATGGTATGGACCTAACAGAAGCAGAAGATATTAAGAAGAGGTGGCAAGAATACACAGAAGAACTGTACAAAAAAGATCTTCACGACCCAGATAATCATGATGATGTGATCACTAATCTAGAGCCAGACATCTTGGAATGTGAAGTCAAGTGGGCCTTAGAAAGCATCACTACGAACAAAGCTAGTGGAGGTGATGGAATTCTCACATCCATTGAGTCAGTGATGCCATCCAGCCATCTCATCCTCAGTCGTCCCCTTCTTCTCCTGCCCCCAATCCCTCCCAGCATCAGAGTCTTTTCCAATGAGTCAACTCTTTGCATGAGGTGGCCAAAGTACTGAAATTTCAGCTTCAGCATCAGTCCTTCCAAAGAAATCCCAGGGTTGATCTCCTTCAGAATGGACTGGTTGGATCTCCTTGCAGTCCAAGGGACTCTCAAGAGTCTTCTCCAACACCACAGTTCAAAAGCATTAATTCTTCGGTGCTCAGCCTTCTTCACAGTCCAACTCTCACATCCATACATAACTACTGGAGAAACCATAGCCTTGACTAGACGGACCTTAGTCGGCAAAGTAATGTCTCTGCTTTTGAATATGCTGTCTAGGTTGGTCATAAATTTTCTTCCAAGGAGTAAGCATCTTTTAGTTTCATAGCTGCAGTCACCATTAGAGGGAGGAATACTTACTTAGATGTGATTTCATACAACTTTAGATAAATAAAGGTGAGTTTCAACTGTCCTCACCCTGAGATAAATAGCTCCACATTAGTCACTACAATATTGTAAAGTAATTAGCCTCCAATTAAAATAAATAAATTAATTAAAAATAAAATAAAAAGATTAAAAAAAGAATTCATTAGAAAAGTCTTGCATTTTTGATTTAATACTTTATAAAGACCTCACCATTCCTAAAGTCTTTTACTCCAAAAACTAAGCTCCCAAAACTTTCCTTTTTAATTAGAACATAACCATGGTTACATGGAAAGACCATGATTTGACCTGAGTAGAACCACCACTGATTCATCAGGCTTCCTACTTTTGAGGAACGGGGGAAATGCTGAAGTGGCGTGGTTCTATGCATGTTGTGGTCTCTCCTTGGAAATTTGCACATCCAGTCTGTTCCAGCTTGGCCCTTATTTGGTTTGGATTTATGTGATCAAAGGACAAAGGGGTCATTTTCCATTTTGCTCATGCATCTGGGCCAAGGCTCCAGTGCCTTTGAGAATTCCACAGGAGCTCTGAATTTTGCAAAGTTTTGCCAAGTTCAGAACAAGATGAAAAGTGAGCTATGCTGAATATTTGACCTTTTTATTTCTGGAGTTACTCAGTGTAAGAGAAATATATGTAGTACTGCTTAGATTCAAAGCTGAAGGTTTCCAGCTATCACAGCAGATGTACACTGATGCTCAACATCAGATCTTCCCTGTCCCTCTATTTGCCGGAATGGAAAGCAGTTTGTCTTAGTTTTTCCTAGTTAACCATATGAGCAACACTCTTTTGGAAAACACCTTCCTTCACCAACTGTACTATTAAGTCACTTTGAATACTTTGCATCTTAGCAAGGAGTTTTTATAAAAGTCCACAATTCACTGTATGTTTACCATATTTTGTCACTCAATAATTTGCTGTTTCATTGGCATAAATAAGAGGTGGTTTCCATCCCTGAATTCACTTATGAAACTGCTTTGGAAATGATTCTCCCACCACACAGGCATCTCCTGTCCATTGATACTTCCATTTTTAAAAGGACTGATAGTGAAGCTGAAACTCCAATACTTTGGCCACATGATGTGAAGAACTGACTCATTGGAAAAGACCCTGATGCTGGGAAAAATTGAAGGCAGGAGAAGGGGACAGAGGATGAGATGATTGGATGGCATCACTGACTCAATGGACATGAGTTTGAGTAAGATCAGAGGGTTGGTGATGGACAGGGAAGCCTGGCATGCTGCAGTCCATGGGGTCATAAAGAGTCGGACACAACTGAGCGACTGAACTGAACTGAGGTGAACCTTGTCTCCTCATGCTGCTGCCGATGCAATTTAGATTTCATGGGACAGCCCCAAATCTCCTCCTCTCAAATTATCTTTACTCCCTTGCCCTACTGCTTCCATGATATGTATCACAACAAAATGCTGACCTTAGTTCAATCCAACAGTCATCTGTTCCATGCCTGAGCTCTTCACCTGAGCAGGTGCCATTTCTGGAGATAATCTCACCAGTGTGCTGAGTGACCCTTCTTTAAACACATGACCTTAAATATTGGGTGGCCATTCAGCAATTTCTGGAAAGCCTACTGCAAGTATATTTTTCCCACCTACATCATTATTTTTATCCTCAGCCTTTTGCTATCTTAATCTTCAGCATCTTTTTTCTTCTTATTCAGTCTTGGAAGATGTTTAATAAATGAAAATATTTGTTTTAATAACATAATTTTTTTAAAACTTCTCTTTGAGACACATTGTAAATTTTATTTTGTATGCATTGACTCTATCAGAATGCCAAAGCACTCTCAGAAAATCGTACATTCTAGTTGCAAACTAATGACAGTCAGTCATAGCATGAATTTTTCAGTAGGTCATCTGGTCACAAACCTGTTGTGACATACAGATGAAAACTACTCCCCTTCCTTCCACAAAATCTAGTCTCTACTTGCATGTATACTGCTTCTGCACTCCACATATACATGATGGACAACCCACCCATTGTCAATTCAGTTAATCCACTGATTTTAACCCCTCTCACCTGCTCATTGGCATTATTGTGGCTATTGTCTCCCAGTCACCCCAATGTCTTCTGCACAGTCACTTTCCCCTTTTCTGCTAAATCAGTCATGTGGGCAAAACTTTTAATAATTTCTTCTTTCTTGTTCTCACACAGTCTCCACCGAAGGCTAATTTCTATGCAGCCCTTAACAGAAAATATCCTGGATGAGTTGTCTTCAGAAGCTTTTGTATTTTCCTACTTCCATTCTTCTTTGCATGGCTTCAGTTTGGAAGTGAAATGACTGAGTCTTATATGAACATTTAAGTCTTATGTAAACTTACATAAATGTTAAACTTTTAATAAGTTTTGAATTTTGAAGACAGTCCTTCCTTGCCACCCAGCTCCCTACAACCCAGTGACACATCAATATGAGGTTCTCAGCCCCTGAGTCAAGTTCTCACACTGCTTTGCGATTAGGGAGGAGGAGTGTTTTGGAGGGGCTTGGCCACTGTCTTCTCATCCATGCTGTCTCCATCATGACATGAAATGACAGTGGAGGAGGAGGACTTTTGGTTCCTTGTTTACTGGAAAGGGTGTTTTGGGAGGCTGGGCAATGTCCCGTGGTTTCTCTGTTCACGTGGCTGCATTATCAGGAAGGAACTTGACCAAATAAAGATGTGACTCAGGAAAAAAATGCCTTTATACCCTCCATAAAAATTTTACTAGTGTACTTTCTCACCCCAAAGGATTATTCCTTCATATTCTAAATGTATTGAAAGGGTTAGTGAAAAAATGTTTATCTCATAGTGTGACAGAAGCTCTGTGATCTTAAATTGAACTTGACATAGTTTTTAATAAGAATTAAATGAAAATTAGGAAGGATTCACATTTAATGCCTTGATTTACTTGAAATTTTATTCTATTTGTGATTATATTGTGATATTTGCAGGAAATAAGACCATACACAAAGTAAACAGAATTTATCTACATTTGTTTCTCTATATTTCTGAAAATAATAGCACAGATTCATACCCATATATGTTCAAGCCCCATATTTATCTGTATTTTTCAACACATTCCCTAACTCTGTAAATTTAGAAATTTAGAAATTATTTTTTGAACAAGAATAACTAATTCATCCTCTATCCTGTAGCATGAATGCTAATGAACTTATGAGTATTGTTGATATTTTAATTCCTCAAGAAGCTTAGTATAAAAGTATACCTCATAATTAGCTTATCAAAGTAATATTTTATTTCAGTGTACTTTAACGTATAATTCAGAACTCTGTCAACCCACAGATAAAATGGGCCCCTTTAATGCGTTTGATGAATTTTTTAATAATTCTGGAAGGCACTGAACTAGCAACAAATGCAGCTTCTCTTAGCAAACTGAAAGCTGCTGGTAGCAACTATGGAGTTTGTGACCTATTCTTTGCACGTAATCTATTTGATAGTTTACTTACTTGACCAGATAACTGTACACAACATCCGAGATCAGCCTTTAAAAGTGAATTAAACATCTCCATGTTACCATCTTTTGTAAGTAAAAATATCCTTGCACAAAAATCTAGCCTTGGAAGATGTTTAATAAATGAAAATATTTGTCTCATAATTTATAATTTAAAAAAATTTCTCTTTGAGACACATCTTAAGTTTAATTTTGTATGTATTAACTCTATCAGAATGCCAAAGCACTCTCAGAAAGCCATATAATCCAGTTGCAAACTAATGACAGTCAGTCATAGCATGAATTTTTCAATAGGTCATTTGGTCATAAATCTATACTGGCCAATATACTGATAAATGTTTTATAGTTCTGAAAATAACTGAACCACACTGGAAAAAAAATTAAGTGGGAAAAAATTAAGTATTAATGAGAAAGAGAAGCAGCTGGAAGGATTTTAAGTGTGTTCTTCAACTTTGGAAAACAGTTTTACATTCTTAAAATTAAATGCATGCAGTATTTCTTGTTATTCAGAAATTCTATCTCTGAGGATACACTCACAACTGCTTATTTGCATTAGGATTTGAAGACAAAGATTCTGTAGCAGAACTGTCTGAATATTAAAAGAAATTGAAACAAAAAGCAAAATCCACAAAGAGCTGAAAGAATAAATGAAGTATGAAATTTGACACATTATATTTAAAATTGAAATAGAAATATTACTCAGCAATGAGTATGAATAAAACATAGCTACATTTAAAATTAAAATTTAATAACAGAACATATTTTAAAGTAAATGTGTTTATTTTACAAGATTATATAGATTATAATTTATTTACATGAATATTAAAATATGCAAAATAAAGAAGTGCTTTATTCGGGGATACAAAGATACTTGGTAATATTCTAACAACGAGCAATTGTTATAAATGCAGAATTGAGAATAGTGGAAGAAGGGAGGGAGATACAACATAGCTACATTCAAGATTAAAATTTAATAACAGAACATATTTTAAAGTAAATGTGTTTATTTTACAAGATTATATAGATTATAATTTATTTACATGAATATTAAAATATGCAAAATAAAGAAGTGCTTTATTCGGGGATACAAAGATACTTGGTAATATTCTAACAACGAGCAATTGTTATAAATGCAGAATTGAGAATAGTGGAAGAAGGGAGGGAGAGTGAAACAAAATATTCAGGTGCCTATTGTGTTTTTACTTTATACCTTGTATATAATTTGTAAATATTACTTTGTAGCTATTTTGTATTTAGGGTTTCCCAGGTGGCACTGATGGTAAAGAACTCACCTACCAATGCAGGAGATGTAAGAGATGCAGGTTCAATCCCTGAAGAAGGGCACAGCAACCCACTCCAGTATTCTTGCCTGGAGAATCCCTTGGATAGAGGAGCCTGGAGGGCTGCAGTCCATGGGGTCACGAAGAGTCAGACATAAATGAAGTGACTTATTACACAGCACAGCACATTTTGTGTTTAAGAAAAATAAGCAAGTTTCTCCATTTAGGTTTGTAATCTTAGCTAAATATTCTCAAGGATAAGGAAACATTTCCCTACTGCATGATTTGATCTATACTTTTTGGTTTTCTGTCCTATGGAGAAGGCACTGGTGACCCACTCCAATACTCTTGCCTGGAAAATCCCATGGACGGAGGAGCCTGGTAGCTGCAGTCCATGGGATCGCTAAGAGTCGGACACAACTGAGCAACTTCACTTTCACTTTTCACTTTCATGCATTGGAGAAGGAAATGGCAACCCACTCCAGTGCTCTTGCCTGGAAAATCCCAGGGATAGGGGAGCCTGGTGGGCTGCCGTCCATGGGGTTGGCACAGAGTCGGACATGACTGACATGACTTAGCAGCAGCAGCAGGCTGATGTTCAGCTATTGCAGGAACATCAACCAGAGATCAAGAGAACAGGGATTGGATTGTCTTCTACTGAGATGATTAGTTTCCTGATTCAGTGTTCTATTAATAGATTTCAAAGAACTGTCCAATAGCACACACTTACTCTCTAGTATTATCCTTTGCTTTTCCTTTCCATTACACAAGCTGACAATAGGATTGAAGTTGTAAGTCCCAAATGTCCTTCTCTTCCCTGTGGGCCATTCAGATCAGGTCATTTTAACGGGTTAGATTGTTCACTTGACCCATCACTATGTGCTTCAGGAAACAAAAAGCACCAGTTGAAAAAGTGTGGAGGATGTGCAGGCAGCTACTTCTAATACTATTAATAGAAAAACAACTCATTGTGGGTGGAGTAGCAGATTGCCTCCTATGCTGGACAAGTATCTGGATATTCTCAGGTCCCATTTCCCTCTGGACTCTGCTATGCATTTTTTGCAGAATAGGAATCTGCAGATAGCATTTACCAGCTTCCTATAAAAGCTCAATTCATATTAGGTTCTGCAAATAAAGGGGCACTAGTGAGCGACTTCACTTTCACTTTTCACTTTCACACATTGGAGAAGGAAATGGCAACCCACTCCACTGTTCTTGCCTGGAGAATCCCAGGGACAGAGGAGCCTGGTGGGTTGCCGTCTATGGGGTTGCACAGAGTCGGACACGACTGAAGTGAATTAGCAGCAGCAGCAGTGAGAAAAGGTAGGGGAATTGGATTACAGTATTGTGGTGGATACATTGAGAATTGTGTGATTTTTGACCACAGGAATCTGGTAGAGGTCATACCTTTGATAGATCCTCACTTTGATGGATATGACCCCTCTTCAGCAATCCAGGAGTGACTGCGGCAAATGATTCTAGTAACAGCACAGCACCAGGTGCAGGCTGAAGGGTTCTAGCCCAGCAGTTTTAGCAGCCTCACATCATGGTGTCATGCCTTCTTCCTTTTGCTTCTGTAGCTTCCTCATGTGGAAGTTGTGAAAGTCACTATGACAGCAGTAAGTTTTCCACATCTTCTCACTGTTGAGATTGTACCAGTGTACAGTGATGTTACATAATGGGCATGTCTTGTCGTGATCATTAGAAACACCAGTGTCTGAAATATAAGTACGAAGTTGTATTGAATCAGCAGAAGATACTTTTGAAAGGTCATCTAAAGATAAATTTATGCTTCCTTTAGGAGATCCATTAGAAGATTCTCCATCAGCATCATCTGACCCTCTGAAACTAAAGTCTTTTAACATATCCAGCTCAGCTAACACGTGCACATAAAATGCAGTCTGACTGAAGGAAGGATAAAATCTTTCATCTCAAGTACTCAGAAAGGCTCAACAAAAGATAACAGAAAAAGACGATCAAGTGAAAGGTACAGCAGAAGATCTTGTAGATACCTTCTTTGAAGCTGAAATGGAAAAGGACATCTGTCATGACCTACTGTGCTGTGCACTTCTCTCAAAGATGAAGAAGGATTCCTAAGGGCTTTGTGTGAGGTCTTATCGTATTTATTGCTACCTCCTGGAGATTTCCAGAACAAGATCATGTGATCTTTATCAGGAAAATCCTTTCATGGGAAATCCTTCTTCCATTAATAAATCAACTCAATGTTCCGATTATATTAATCAATGTATCTTATGGATGATCTTGATTCTGATTGAAACTATGAGGACTTTATGAACATCATTAAATTGAGTGACAATATTGGAAAGCCAGAAGCTTTCAGAAGTAAAGCAGCAGAAGAATTACAGTATCTTCGATCTCTGGATACAGCTGGTAATGATATCAACACCATGAAAAATAAAGTAAATAGTTTATTATTTGTAAAGAAGTATGTGGTTCAAGAATACAATGGTTGCAGTCAGACAAAGAAAATGTTGAAACTGGCAGCAAATGTTGGGAAACTTTGCATAGTTCCCCTGGACAGCATTCTTATAGGCAGTGTGAACTTCAATTTTTTAAAGATTACATGCAGCAAACTGGAGGTCAGGTACATCTCTTCTGAATGACAGTGAAAGGATACCAGATTATAGACCAGTAACAGTTTGAAGTTTTATCAAGTTGTCAGAGAGATGGAAAACATGAAACCAACCACACCAAAGATTTTAAGTGCAGCTTCTGTTGGAATTTATGAACAGTATTTATTAGAAAGGCATCTCTAAGAGTTACTGTTGATGATTATTTGGTGGGAAAGTTAGGAATCACTTTGAATCATGAAGATCAAACCCATGAAATCTCTAATGACATTCAAAGGAAAGTTTATGAATTGATCCCATCTCCTTATTTTTGTTCCTTACTCTTCCAAAACCTATGTAGCCAATTCCTTGTGTTAAATTCATGTTTTGAAACTATTACTGGGTAGGGAGAGGGTCGAAGAAGATCCTCCTTTGTGGACCTTGGCTCTTGGTATGGACACAAAGAAGAATCTGAGGTCTTACCTGTGGCACAAACAAGTTTATTGAAAAATAACAGAAAAAACAGAAAGAGCACCTCAAGGGAAAAGTGGACGCAGCCAAGAGAGGCACTGGCACAGGGATGATGAGGGAGGAGGTAAGGGGGTTTTAAACACAGGGCTTTTACATATTCATATAGGTGGGCGTGAGCTGACAGATTTGATTGACAGTTGCAAGTTACATAACAACAGGCTCCATTGTGCTTGTCTTTCCCATTATGTAGTCTGTTATAATCAGATGTATGTATGTATAGAATATTTATGAACCCTTAATGGGCTCCTGGCTGCCTAAGGTCACTTGAGGACACAGCTGTGCATCAAGAGCACAAGCGCCCAGTTGGAGAAGCCCCTGTGGTTAGTTGTATCCGCTGTATGCCTAGGGCACTTGGGCAGTAGTTGGATAAGTCTCTGCGATTCTTTTGTAGCATATCTGTGAGCTCTTCTGGGCCTTACAGGAGATTGTGAGTGTATCTGGGATGAGGTTTAGAGATCAGCTTGCATCCTTTTCCCGCTAGGTCACTCCTCAGTTGCTCATGTCTAACTTCTTAACAGAAGTACTTGGTGTGTTTCCATTTCCCTTAACCAGGCTCAGACAATGTGACTGACATTTTCTGTTCCAGTTGGCCTGAGGCTCTTGAAACACCACTTTGCCTGGGTCTGAGAAGTGAAGGCATCTGTCTGCAAGTGAGAATAGGGATTTGGGTGTAAAAAAAAAAAAAAAAACAACCTAGAAACTGGAGAGTGCTTTGTGGATGTGTCCTTCTTAGTATCTCTTTATATATTGTGAATTTCTAGGAACTAAGAAGCCATATACACTTTGACTGTATCTCCCAAAACAAATGGCAGCCAAATATTTGATGTAAGGTTGGTGTTAATTCTTACAGTATGAGGTTGAATTTTTTAAAAATTCAAAGAAATACCTTTCACAAAATGTTTATTTTCAATTCCATAAAACAGAGGTTTTGAATATAATGATGATTAAAATGATTAGAAGCCTTTTAAACTCTTCCTAAGCTAGACCTCTAGGCTTAATAATATTATTTTGTGAAACTAAAGTCTGATCATTATAATGAATTGGGCATTGAAAAACAGACTTCAAAATTTGACCATAAAATGCATTATTTCAAGACAAGAATCAATGACGTGTACATTACTTCCCTCAGGAGCCATTGACAGTCAAGAATGAAATTAACAAATGATTGTCCCTATTTTTGAATAATCTATGCTAGGGGTCTCTACTTTAGATTATTTTAAAAATCTAATTCCCCTTAAGTTTGTAGGCATCAAACCCCTTCCTACTCTATGTAATAGAGGTCTTACACACAAAGGGAGGGGCAAGTTCTAAAACTAATCCTTGAGTGTGATTTTCATTTCTGCTACTGTTTTCCAACCTTAAAAATGTTCACATAACTTTCTATTTCTGCAGGGTAAGTGAGAATAGGGGAAATCATGACAAAGTGCTATTTGTGGGCAAGTTTTGGGAAAGCATAAAAAGCATGGGAGTTACTGAAGCTGGAACCTACTTGTCTACTCTTTTCACAGAACCATCTAAAAATAGCATGCATTTCAACATATCTCCAAAGAGATGTATTAGTAAAGATGTTCTGGAATTCTATCTAAGTTCATGAGAATCTTTAAAGATGAGGGATTTCTGAACACAGATGATTCTGAATTCCCAAACATTGTATTCGGAAACATTCAAGCCCTAAAAGTCAGAACTGTAAAAATAGTGACATGAAGTGAGGACCAGTGGATAAAAAAATAGCACAACCGGGATCAGTGGCAAGAAGTGTCAGGAAGTAGAAGTACAGTTAAATAAGAAGAACCTCATTGTATGCTCCTCCTCAATGATGAGCAGCCACTGAGATCATTAAAATCTTCCATAATGGTTATATCGTTCCTATAAACTTGAGCAAACCCAAACTAAAAAGCCAATGAGAAAGATCTATCACTTTAGTTTCTGAACATAGTAAACTGTGATATCACAGTTAAAATTTTTGGACATGAGCTAAATAGCATGAAAAGTAAAATACTGCACGTCTTCCATTCTCCTCATCTCTGACCCTCAAGACTCTTAGTTCTGTGCTACCAGTGTGAGTTGATTCTTGCTGGGGATGACCAAGGAAGGTTGCAGAGAGGTGATTATATTTGAACTTGGTCTTTAAAAACATACAGAACTTGGAAAGTATGAGAAGAAGAAAAGGCAAATCAAGTAGCACACATTTGAAGGGAAACATAAGCAGTGTTGTCTTATGAAAATATTCAGTACCTGTTTGGGAAATACAGGAAGTACCCAAAACAAAGAGAAAAAGGATGGAAAATATTTAACTTTTTATTTTGAGGGCAAGACGTGGAATTTGGGACAAGTTGATAAGGAATCTAAGGATCCCTGAGAGTATGTCAACAGTGAAAAAATGAAGAAATTCTGGCAGTCACATTGAGTGTTAATATTTTAAGATTAGGAACAAAAGTATCTGCTGTATTAGAAGGCATTACCTGGAGGGGAATATTCTAGATAAGCTACTTCTCTTACGGTCATGGTCACATGCATTCTTTCTGAAGCAAGAAACATAACGTGATGTAACCAAATGAGCACAAAAAGAATGCAGCCAAAGCCAGAGAACTGAAATATGTGGCATCAACTGACTTGCCTGTCTGTATGTTTGAAATATTCTGGATTTATCAAAAGATAGAAGAAATGTTATCAAAAGATAGAAGAAAGTAGATATGTAAAATCATCAGAAAATTTAGGTTGAATTATCAGAACTCATCAAAATCCCCTGTAGTTCAGATGGTAAAAGATCTATCTGCAGTACAGGAGACTCAGGTTCCATCCCTCGGTTGGGGAGATCCCCTAGAGAGGGGAATGGCGACCCACTCCAGTATACTTGCCTAGAGATTTACATAGACACACCACGGAGTTGCAAAGAGTCAGACGTGACTGAGCAACTTTCATTTATTCATTCATCAAAACTCAAGGAGGGAAATATTCTCTCAAATCAGACCCTATACTTTAATTTTTTTAAATTTTATTTATTTATATATTTTTTAACACCCAAAACATTTTGTATTGGGGTATAGCTAATTAACAGTGTCTTGATAGTTTCAGGTGAACAGGGAAGGAACTCAGCCATACATATACATGTATCCATTCTGTCCCCCAACACCCCCTCCCATCCAGGCTGGCACATAACATTGAGCAGAATTCCATGTGGTATACAATAGGTTTTTGTTGGTTATCCATTTTACATATAGCAGAGTGTACATGACCTTCCCAATGACTGCTGTACTCAGAATGCATATCTTGTTGCATATGTTTTCTTGAAGATAGGAATGGGGTATAGAGCCCTGTTTTACTTTCCAAGGCAATAGCACTCTTTTGGAATTGCAATTTACCTTTTGTGGCCAATGGACTTCTAAATTCTTAACTATAATCCAGACGAAGAAAGATCTCCACAGGTGAACTTTTTATCATATAATCTGAATGTTCCAGCGTTTTAAAAAATCCTGGCATGTCACAAAAACAAAACACTCCTTCCACACCCTTTTCTGATTCTGATTTTCATTTAAATTCAGGAGAAATTATCTTGGCAATCTAAAGGAATTGTTATCCCTCTCTCTTTGGATCACAATAAGTACAAATCATTTCTTTTCCATGGAAAAAACCAACACAGGTTTTCCCCTTTTTAGCTACTTGGCTTTTTTTTTTTTTTTTTTAATAAAACATGCTGTTTGTTACTAAAATTAGTGATTACTTATTATTGCATTGATTAAATGAATAAATCTGGAAGAAATTTACGTAGGCTAAAAGCCAATTGAGTAAAAGCGAAAATAACTGTGTATCATTTTTTTTTCCCTGTGAAAAGTCATTCAATCTGAGTTTTTTTTTTTTTTTTTGTATTGGAAAAGAATCATTTTGTTTTCTCATTGAACCCTCTTTCTTTTTAGCCCATTCTCTCTACATTAGAGATACTCTTGTTTCATTTAATTCACTTACACATAGTCTAATTTATCTGTTATTTTCTTTTTAATGCCATACCCAGATAGGGATGAATCCCACTGTCTATTTTCTGTATCATATTTTCCACTTGTATTTAAATACTTTTTAAAATAGTAGTACAGGGTTAGGCTTTTATTTTTGTGTATGATTGGGCATAGAAAATTCTTTTACAGATTTTGTATCTTTCTATTGTACCATATTCAATACAACTTGTCTAATCAACTGAATGTTTTAACCATTAATTTTGAACTCATCTAATGATAATGCCTTTCTCAACTTTATATATATATATGTATATGCTGCTAGGTCACTTCAGTCATGTCCGACTCTGTGCGACCCCATAGACGGCAGCCCACCAGGCTCCCCCATCCCTGGGATTCTCTAGGCAGGAACACTGGAGTGGGTTGCCATTTCCTTCTCCAATGCATGAAGGTGAAAAGTGAAAGTGAAGTTGCTCAGTCGTGTCCGACTCTTAGCGACCCCATGGACTGCAGCCTACCAGGCTCCTCCATCCACGGGGTTTTCCAGGCAAGAGTACTGGAGTGGGGTGCCATTGCCTTCTCCAATATATATATATATAGCTAAAAATGGCTCAGTTAAGCAGAAGTTGTAAATTGTCATTTGACATTTTCCCACCTCTTGTTTTGCTCTCAGGTTCTAGGCTGTCTAACTGGTTGTTAGAATCAAATTAGAAACATCATGAAAAACATTTTGCTATCTTGATAGTGCTTATATGAGTTCATAGGATCTCTCTCCAAGGCTAAAATTTAAATTAGAGGGCAGAAAGTCTTCATTAAATTATAATTCCAGAATTAGCAATTTAAGCTTTGCTATTAAGAGCCGGGCCGGCGGCGCATTACGCGCGGCCCACTGCGAGAGCCGGGAGGAGCTGCCCCACGTCCGAGGTCGGGGGCAGCGGCCTACAGTACCAGGCCGCGACGGCGCAGGAAGGGCCGAGAGAAGCTACCCTGTGCTGAGGCCGGGGCTGCGACCGAGAGGAGCTACCCCGCGTCTGAGGTCAGTGGCGGCCCGGGAGGAGACACCCCACGTCCGAGGTCAGGGTGGTGGCCAGGAGGAGCTGCCCCATGTCTGAAGCCAGTGGCGGCCGGGAGAGGACACCCGGCATCTGAGGTCAGGGTGGCAGCTGGGTGGAGCTACCCCGCATCCGAGGCCAGTGTCGGCTGGGAGGAGACACCCCGCGTCCGAGGTCAGGGGCAGGTGGGAGAAGCCACCTCGAGTTTGAAGCCAGGGGCAGTGACCCCGGGGAGCCACCCCGAGCATGAGCCGGAGGCCAGGGGCGGCAGCTGGGAGGAGCCACCCACGCCCAAGGCCAGGGCTGGCAGCCGAGAGGAGCAACCCAAGGATCGGTGGCTGCACAGGCGCAGGAGGGCCTAGAAGAGCTATCCCACGTTGAAGGTCAGGAACGGCGACGGTAAGGAGATCCCCTCTTCCAAGGTAATGAGCAGCGACTGTGCTTTGCTGAAGCAGCCGTGAAGAGATACCCCACACCCAAGGTAAGAGAAACCCAAGTAAGATGGTAGGTGTTGCAAGAGGGCATCAGAGGGCAGACATACTGAAACCATACTCACAGAAAACTAGTCAATCTAATCACACTAGGACCACAGCCTTGTCTAACTCAATGAAACCAAGCCATGCCTGCAGGGCAACCCAAGGCGGGCGGGTCATGGTGGAGAGGGCTGACAGAACGTGGTCCACTGGAGAAGGGAATGGCAAGCCACTTCAGTATTCTTGCCTTGAGAACCCCATGAACAGTATGAACAGGCAAAATGATAGGATATCAAAAGAGGAACTCCCCAGGTCATTAGGTGCCCAATATGCTACTGGAGATCAGTGGAG
>SJYT01072078.1:66646-89653 GCA_006410635.1 Cephalophus harveyi
TATGCAGAGTACATCATGAGAAACGCTGGACTGGAAGAAACACAAGCTGGAATCAAGATTGCCGGGAGAAATATCAATAACCTCAGATATGCAGATGACACCACCCTTATGGCAGAAAGTGAAGAGGAGCTAAAAGGCCTCTTGATGAAAGTGAAAGAGGAGAGTGAAAAAGTTGGCTTAAAGCTCAACATTCAGAAAACGAAGATCATGGCATCTGGTCCCATCACTTCATGGGAAATAGATGGGGAAACAGTGGAAACAGTGCCAGACTTTATTTTTTTGGGCTCCAAAATCACTGCTGATGGTGACTGCAGCCATGAAATTAGAAGACGCTTACTCCTTGGAAGAAAAGTTATGTCCAACCTAGATAGCATTTTCAAAAGCAGAGACATTACTTTGCCGACTAAGGTCCGTCTAGTCAAGGCTATGGTTTTTCCTGTGGTCATGTATGGATGTGAGAGTTGGACTGTGAAGAAGGCTGATCGCCGAAGAATTGATGCTTTTGAACTGTGGTGTTGGAGAAGACTCTTGAGAGTCCCTTGGACTGCAAGGAGATCCAACCAGTCCATTCTGAAGGAGATCAGCCCTGGGATTTCTTTGGAAGGAATGATGCTGAGGCTGAAACTCCAGTACTTTGGCCACCTCATGTGAAGAGTTGACTCATTGGAAAAGACTCTGATGCTGGGAGGGATTGGGGGCAGAAGGAGAAGGGGACGACCGAGGATGAGATGGCTGGATGGCATCACGGACTTGATGGACGTTAGTCTGAGTGAACTCCGAGAGATGGTAATGAACAGGGAGGCCTGGCGTGCTGCAATTCATGGGTTCGCAAAGAGTGAGACACAACTGAGCGACTGAACTGAACTGATTGTGAAAAATGCAGAGAAATAATTTAAAGAATTATCTCATTTATTCCAAATTTGGTTGAGGGTATGAAAAGCGCTTGGTTAATTTTTGCAAGTCACTTACTTAAGCTTCCTTCATTTTATTACTTTATATATATAAAGCCTTAATTAGCCATTAGAAATGACTACTGATATTAATTGTGCATAGACATGAATTAAAATATACTTACAAAGAATATATAAGTGGTAGACAGAAGTATGAATGTAGGGAAAGCTGCACTTACATTGTGGTTAACCATTTTTCTGCAGAATTAGAAACATTAATGTAATGAGATATTGAGTTTTTAGTCTGTTTATGAGTTACTCCCATATAAAAATATTAGCTTTATTCTAGCATGAGAATAATGTAGATAAATTTATATAAGACTATTGACCAGTTAAAAAGAAAGATCTAGTGTTACATAAATTTAGGGCACTTTTTATTGTGCAGAGAGACTTGATAGCAACAAAAATGAGAGCACTCACATTTTGGGCAAATTCAACCTCTCCTGACTCCTTTCACTGTCTGCATACTGAGAAGTGTCAACTTTGGATATCTAGACTGCCTGCCATCCTTTTTCTGCACTATTTGTTTCATTCACCTACACATTTTCAGTTGAATGTATAATATACACTTTTATCCATTAGGAATAAGGCTAGAAATTTAGAGCTCTTCCTGAATCTTGGGAGGTTTGAGATTGAAAAAAAAAAAAAAGAATGTCACCAAGTTACAAAAAAGAAACTTCAATATAAAAACAATTTATACCGTTATATTCAATTATTCTGAGAGCCAGAAGCTAAATATATCATTTTAGATGAACCATGTTTGATTTGAAACGAGTACATTTTAGACTTTTTATTATATTGTAGGATATGTTTTCCAGAAGTAAGACTAACATTCATAAATGACCTTTGCTCAAACCTAAAATAGTCAAATCATTCTCAACTTCCTCCTTCAAAATATTCCTACTCACTCTTCTCCAACATACCAACATAGGACCCAGAAATCTGGTTTCATATCAGAAAACTCAGCTCACATTCCCTGTTTATCCATCTAAACATTCTCTCCTAACCCCCCAGAACACAATGCCTTCCTCTCATTTTTGCTGACCTTCCTTTGCTTAGAGGTTAAAGGGTCTGCCTCCAATGCAGGAGACCTGGGTTCGATCCCTGGCTCGGGAAGATCCCCTGGAGAAGGAAATGGCAATCCACTCCAGTATTCTTGCCCGGAGAATCCCATGGACAGAGAAGCCTAGTAGGTTACAGTCCACGGGGTCACAAAGAGTCGGACACGCCTGAGTGACTTCACCTCACCTCCTTTCATGTAAGCCCTCATTTTTCTTAATACTTGGTTGAACTCTAGGATTCTAGTCTCAATTACCTTCTGTTCTAATAGTTTTCACATTTTACTATGTACAAATAACACATGGTATGCTTTTTAAAAATATGGATTTCTATGCTCCACGTACCAGTTAGGCTGTGATTCAGTTTATTTTGAATGTGATTTGGAAATCTGTTGGCATGCTCAACTTTTAAGAAGCTTCCCAGTTAATTTTGACCCATTCTTTATGAAAAACTGCAAAATTCCTTGTCTAGAGTAACTAGAACTTTATTTCTAGATAACTTGTTTGATGCTTGTGACTTAATTCACTGCATTCAGAATAAAAACTATCTTCTCACAGTGGGATTCAAATCTGTCTGTGCTCCAACCCTTGCCCATAATTCACCCTAGTTTCCCAATACAGACCACACTTCTTTTTGTTTGTTTTGTTTTATTGAAGTATAGTTGATTTGCAATGTTGTATTAGTTTTTGCTGTACAGCAAAGCGATTCAGTTATATACACATATATATTCTTTTCCAGAATGGTCTTTCACAGCATATTGAGTATAGTTCCCTGTGCTATACCACAGAGTAAGACATTATTGTTTATCCATTCTATATATAACATTTTGCATCTTCTAATCCCAAACTCCCTTTCCTTTTACACCTCCCTTCCCACTGGCAAACCACAAGTCTACTTTTTATGAATTTGTTTCTATTTTGTAGATAGGCTCATTTGTGTCATATTTTAGATTGCACATATACATAACATCATATGGTATTTGTCTTTTGCTTTCTTACTGCACTTAGTATGCTAATCTCTAGGTCCATCCATGTTGCTGCAAATGACATTATTTCATTCTTTTTTTATGGCTGAATAGCATTCTATTCTATATATATGCACCACATCCTCTTTATCCATTCATCTCAGACCATGCTTCTTATTCTATTTCACATATGCTTAACTTGACCAGCACCTTCTCTTTCTTCAAGCCTCAGATCAAGTGGTACTCCTACCTGGTGTCTTTACTGATTTTCTCTAGTCTGGGTTAGATACCTTTCCTTCACTTGCATCCATTGTGTACTTCTACTGATCTTAAAATATGGGATCCGTTTTAGTATCTGCCATTTATACTAGCTTATGAACTTCTAGGCATTAGGGATTGTTTATTAAATGTTTACATCAGTAACATCTAGCATATAGCCGGACAACTACTAACTGCTCGATATATCAAGTAAAATTTTTAAAAAAGTTAATAGGGTCATCTTGCCTTGTATCTTTATATGCTTAGAGAATGTACAACAAAGGAATACTGGTCTAGGTAGGCTGAAGTAACTAGGTAACTTCCAATCTCAATGGCCTATTACAGTAAAAGATTTTTTTTTTTTTGCTCATATTTCATAGATAATGCAGGTTGGTTAATCTCTTTAACCATGCCACCAACTCAAAATTCAAGATGACAGATGCCCTGACAAATCAACCTAAGTCATTGAGGTTGAACCAAAAGTCCCTCTTGAATGTTTTAGTATGACATTACTCATGACACTTTTCTTGTAATCTGTAAACCAGAACTTGTCACACATGTTCCCTAACCATTCAAGGGTAGGAGTGTCGGAAAAGCACATGGATATTCGTTGAAGAGTGCATAAATGTCTCTGCCACAGGACCTTCTGTAAGAAATTTAAAATATCTCAAATTGAGCCCACAAATCGATTTGGAGACTTCATTCCTGAGACTGACTGCTTATATTGTTTACATACATGGAACAGTAACTAGAAAATTTGGCAACCAATGAATCATAACTGTCTCTGAAGCCCTTCTAAATTGTATCATCTCTGTCAAATGGTCAGAGAAGTAAAAATAGTGTAATTAATAATCTCTTTGGTTATATCTTTACCTAAAACTGGTTGTATTAATAAAATCTGCCAGCATTTTAATCAGTTCTACATCATTTACTTTTTATTCAATTTACATTTACTGGTTATAGTTTGTGTGTTCAATTTGTATATTATTACGTGATAAAATGGCACCCCACAAACTATAACTACTGGTTATAGTTTGTGTGTTCAATTTGTATATTATTACGTGATAAAATGGCACCCCACCCCAGTATTCTTGCCTGAAAAATCCCGTGGATGGAGCAGCCTGGTGGGCTGCAGTCCATGGGGTCGCGAAGAGTTGGACACGACTGAGCGACTTCACTTTCAATTGTCACTTTCATGCATTGGGGAAGGAAATGGCAACCCACTCCCGTGTTCTTGCCTGGAGAATCCCAGGGACAGGGGAGCCTGGTGGGCTGCCGTCTATGGGGCTGCACAGAGTCAGACACGACTAAAGCGACATGATAAAATATGAAGTATGTCCCAAGTATATCTAATCCACCAACAGGAAAATCTTACTGTTCTTTCAAATGTAGGTGACCTTGTAATTCTCAGTTGTAGTATGCTGTGAAAGGCTAATACAAATAGAAACAACTTCCTACAAATTTGGGATGTATTTTGTCAAAATACACTGCTGACTAACGGTCATCTCTCTTATAATTTATAATATATTCAATAGTTTGCTTTTATAGATATTTGAGGAGCAAGGCTCTGTAACCAAACTAATTTTAAAGAAAACAAGTTTAACTCCTTGCCTGTTAAAATATAACCCTTCCTGGGAGCTTAAGCAGGTGCAGTCATTGTGTTTAAGTTTCAGCCACAGCCTACTGATTAATCTATTGGTCAATAACAGCACAATGTACCAAGTTTCAAAGCATGATGTAGATTAATGTAGCAGTTGTCAAAGACTTAGATAAATGTTCTTTTCACTTCTTAGCCCTACGTTAGTTTTAATTCAAAGAAATGTGTCTATAGATAGCAGCAGTATTTCGAAATAAAAGAGGGAGTTGGGAAGCATTAGCTTTAATTTATTGAGTCAGCTTACTGTCTTCACTGTAACAGGTCAACGAACTATTCTTAGCAGAAAAACAGACTAATACCGTGGAGGGTAGTGGTACTAACAATTGTGCATGTGCCATCTTTCCCCAACGGAGTGATTTTTCATAACCCACTTCAAATTAAGAGGGAAACTGAGGAACATGCCAGCAAAAGGTCTTCTGTGTATTACCAGGAATCTAAAATTGGAAAACACATATAGATTTAACATGATACTCTCCTAAAGAGAATTGTCTTAAAAAAAAAAACAAAAAACTATGATTATATTGCCCATCTTAATTATTATACCTAGGTTGTTTTACTCAGCTTTTTCTTTTTCTTTCTGGAAAAAAAAGTAAGAAAATTTTAAGATCTCAAGTTAATATGAAGAGAAATCAGAACTCAGCTTATGACAACTTGATAAATTGGTTTCAGAGGCTGGAAGAAAAACATGGATCCTTATTCTTAATTCATGGCTCCATATGTTTCTGTGTTTTCTAATTCAATTCCCATTCCAGTGTTATCTGAAATGTATTTAAGTTTTTCTCAAAGACAATGATCTGTGATCAAGTAAGTGTGAGTCACAATACATATTCTATATATGTTCATTTTAATATTAAAAAATATTAAAGAGCTTCTTCACATTTAACTTTATTTAATCCAACAAACATACAGTTTTTCTTTTTTGGTTGAGTTACATCTGTTAACATTTCCCAGAACGCAGCTTTCAGATGACACTCTGCTCTGTACAGTGAAGTATATGTGTAAGTGGTGGAAATTGGAAATTACTGGCAGACTCATTCTCCATTGGCTTAGGGTCCTCATAGGTGAGAGATATGTGGTAATGAAGCAGCTGCTGCAGTGAGTGATTACATGTGGAAATAGAATCAATATGTTCTTGGTTTCAAAGGAGAAAAGGAAAGATATACCCTTTTGAATGCAGTTCCAGAGAACAGCAAGGAGAGATAAGAAAGACTTTCTCAGTGATCAATGCAAAGAAATAGAGGAAAACAACAGAATGGGAAAGACTAGAGATCTCGTCAAGAAAATTAGAGATACCAAGGGAACATTTCATGCAAAGATGGGCTCAATAAAGGACAGAGCTGGTATGGACTTAAAAGAAGCAGAAGATATTTAGAAGAGGTGGCAAGAATACATGGAAGAACTATACAAAAAAAGATCTTCATGACTCAGATAATCAAGATGGTGTGATCACTCACCTAGAGCCAGATGTCCTGGAATGTGAAGTCAAGTGGGCCTTAAGAAGCATTACCACAAACAAAGCTAGCAGAGGTATTAGAATTCCAGTTCAGCTATTTCAAATCCTAACAGACGATGCTGTGAAAGTGCTACACTCAATATGCCAGAAAATTTGGAAAACTCAGCAGTGGTCCCAGGACTGGAAAATGTCAGTTTTCATTCCAATCCCAAGAAAGGCAATACCAAAGAATGTTCAGTCTACTGCACAATTGCACTTATCTCACAGGCTAGCAAAGTAATGCTCAAAATCCTCCAAGCCAGGCTTCACCAGTATGTGAACCATGAACTTCCAGATGTTTACTCTGGATTTAGAAAAGGCAGAGGAGCCAGAGATCAAATTGCCAACATCCGTTGGATCATCAAAAAAGCAAGAGAATTCCAGTAAAATATCTATTTCTGCTTTATTGACTACGCCAAAACCTTTGTGTGGATCACAACAAACTGGAAAATTATTCAAGAAATGGGAATACCAGACCACCTTACCTGCCTCCTAAGAAATCTGTATGCAGATCAAGAAGCAACAGTTAGAACTAGACATGGAAAAACAGACTGGTTCCAAATTGGGAAAGGAGTACATCAAGGCTGTATATTGTCACCCTGCTTATTTAACTTATATGCAGAGTACATCATAAGAAATATCAGGCTGGATGAAGCTCAAGCTGGGATGAAGATTGCCAGGAGAAATATCAGTTACCTCAGACATGCAGATGACACCACCCTAGTAGCAGAAAGTGAAGAAAAACTAAAGAGCCTCTTGATGAAAGTGAAAGAGGAGAGTGAAAAAGTTGGCTTAAAACTCAGCATTCAGAAAACTAAGATCATGACATCTGGTCCCATCACTTCATGGCAAATAGATGGGGAAACAATGGAAACAGTGAGAGACTTTATTTTTGGGGCTCCAAAATCACTGCAGATGGTGACTACAGCCATGAAATTAAAAGGCACTTGCTCCTTGGAAGAAAAGTTATGACCAACCTAGACAGTATATTAAAAAGCAGAGACGTTACTTTGCCAAAAAAGGCCCATCTGGTCAAAGCTATGGTTTTTCCAGTAGTCATGTATGGATGTGAGAGTTAGACTATAAAGAAAGCTGAGTACCGAAGAATTGATGTCTTTGAACTGTGGTTTTGGAAAAGACTCTTGAGAGTCCCTTGGACTTCAAGAAGATCCACCCAGTCCATCCTAAAGGAAATCAGTCCTGAATATTCATTACAAAGACTGATGCTGAAGCTGAAACTCCAATATTTTGTCCACATGATGTGAAGAACTGACTCCTTGGAAAAGACTCTGATGCTGGGAAAGATTGAAGGTGGGAGGAGAAGGGTATGGCGAGGATGAGATGGCTGGATGGCCAATTCAATGGACATGAATTTGAGCAAGCTCTGGGAGTTGGTGATGGACAGGGAAGGCTGGCATGCTGCAGTCCATGGGGTCACAAAGAACTGAACCGAATCCATCACTTAATATAACTCAATTTGTTTAAAAACCATTTTACTGGTATATTTTCTGAACTGTCACATGGAAGTGATCCAATCCAAGCCTAATGCTCAAATAGCAGAGTAGGAATATCACACTGGAGAATTGATATCTTGTTTCCCTTGGCATCACAGAGTAACTGACTGTCTGAATTTGCACATTTATAGTACTTATCACTAAGGACCCAGGTGGTTGTCCTTAATACGAAAGAGAACTTGAACTCATACAAACCCATGGGAAGCCTGCCTGCTACTCATTTGTTCAAAATGAACTGATCATAATGTTCTTTTGCAAAAATCCTTCGTTATTCATAGGAAGTATCATTTGAATCAGCCATTATGTTCAGGAATAATAGTTTCAAGAAAGATACACTAGCACTCAAATATTCATTTACTGTAGTAGGGGTGTGTTCATCTTTTGATAGATTCTGATTTTTTCACTATAATTTTGATGTGGCTTTTATGGAATACAATTGAGTTACTCAATGTAGATGCACATATCCTAGGTATGAATAAGGGGAACCTGATTTGGTCATTAAGCTAATCCATCTTTAATATACAAAATCTAAGGGGGATGATGAGAATGTCTTAAATGGAGCTGAACATTACATTACACCAATATCTAACATTAGAAAATAAAACAAAACAAAAACACACCAAACAAAACCCCTCCAAATAGATGAGAAAGGAATTATCTTGTACATAAATCATATTATGTTTAAACCCTTTTTCTTGAAGTAGTCTATTATGGATTGAACACGTCAACCTAAAATTTGTATGTTGAAATCTTAACCTGCAATGTGATGGTTTAGGGAGCTGGGGCTTTGGGGAGGTAATTTGATTATAAGGGCAGAGCACTTATGAATAGGATTAGTGCCCTTGTGAAACAGACCTCAGAAAGCAATTTTGCCCCTTCTTCCATGTGAAGACTCAGATAGAAGATAGCCACCTATGAACCAGAAAGTGGTTTCTCACCAAATGTGGTATCTGCCGTCTTGATTTTGGACTTCCCAGACTCCACAACTGCAAGAAATAAAGTTATATTATTTATAAGTCTCCCAGTCTGTGGTGATCTGTTATGACAGCCTGAATGGACTAAGATATATTCTGAGTACTATTCAAGCATAAATAAGGAAAACATAAAGGTGTTTTACATACTGGAATGATGATATCAGTAAATGATGTCATCCTTTTTCACATGCAGGGTCATATACATAATTATTATGGTACCTTTAAGGTACCAAATTTAAAGGTAACAAACATGACGGTTATTTTATGCCCTGTAAATATACATGTGTATTAAATAGATCTGCTAATGGTTAAGTTGGAATCAGGCATTTGCAACTTAAGAAAAAAAATTTTTTTCTTTTGTTTCCAAGAGAAAAACTGAAGAAAAATTTCACCTGAGTGATATCATGGGAAAGTTGTGTTAAATTCCTGGGTAATCTATTTCAGCATTATCAGATCAATCAAAATTTCATGGTTAAGTAAAAGAACAAACAGTGAGAAGCTTGCTATTTTGGTGCAGAAAAGAAAGAAATTTATATGATTTTTTTTTCTATTCTCAGAAGTGATTTATAGTTTGATAATAGAGTACAGGAGCTTTATGGCTCCCATTTCCCAACTTCTGCACAGTTGAAACAAATTCCAAGCAATGCCTATTGCAAAGTTTTTTATTGATTAATGTACTGTTGACAACTATTATACAAAATAGAATGAGATTAATTGCTTAGCATGCTTCATAATACTATGAGGTGAAGTCGCTCAGTCGTGTCCGACTCTTTGCGATCCATCCATGGGATTCTCCAGGCAAGAATACTGGAGTAGATTGCCATTTCCTTCTCCAGGGGATCTTCCCGACCCAGGGATCGAACCCAGGTCTCCCGCATTGGAGGCAGATGCTTTAACCTCTGAGCCACCAGGGAATCTTAAATTATTGGGAACCTTGGTAAACAGTAGAAAAAAACCAAAGTTCATTGATTTGGATCTATAATAACTAATTTCTTGTATTTATATTTCTCTTATTTATTTGATGATTAACTTATTAGTAACTAGTTTAGTCACATAGGCACCCAACATATCTATTTAGGGACTGTTTTGTACCAATATTGTGCTAGGCCTTCAAGGAAGATAACATTCTTGAGACCTAAGAGCTTCTAGTCTGATGGAGAGCAGAGACATTCATGGTTACTGTACCATGTGAAAAGAGCTAGAACTGCAGACAGCACAGGGTGACCAGGGGTTATACCCAGGAGTTCACATATAATTCAGACCAGAGGAATCAACAAAGACATTTTAGAGGAGGTGAGAATAACCTCCAGCAAGCTGGGAGGGATGGTGGTAGAAGGTGCATGAGTGAGGAGAGAAGCAAATTGGGGGAGAGAGAATAGTTAGGATGTTCTTGCAATAATGGAGGAGAGAACTGTATAGGGACTGAGTGGGTAAAGAGAATGGAAAGGACTTTTCTTTTGGGAAATCCTTGGTGACTGGGGCATGGAGTGGGGAAGTTGACAAGCAGACTAGAGAGAAACAAGGTCTCTCTCAGAGTGCCATACAGGACATGATTCCAAAATCTATCTGATTTATGCATCATGGCTTCCAACGATGGCTCCAAGAATGTTGAGCTTTGTCATGTCTTCTGGTTCCTTGCTGCTGCTACTGCTGCTAAGTCGCTTCAGTCGTGTCCGACTCTGTGTGACCCCATAGGCAGAAGCCCACCAGGCTCCCCCATCCCTGGGATTCTCCAGGCAAGAACACTGGAGTGGGCCACCATATAGAGTCCTAATTAAGATGAATTAAACTAATACAGTTCTGTAAACGGACCCAATTTTGTATCTGTTTATAAAAGTCCCAGGAAGATGAATCATATTCAGAGCATGATGATAGCAAAGCTAAGTAAATGTCATAACTAAATTACTTTAAAAATCATCTCTGGCTAATTATGAAAAGTCCAGTGGAAGAACATTTTTCCTTACTTTGAAGATCAGAATGTCTATTGCCAAAAAATACATTGACCAAATAATTTGCATAACATTAAAATTCTTAGCAAAACTTTTCTATCTGGGCTTACCTAGAACTCCAGGTATAAAGAATAACATAAGGACCTTCACAAAGGAAACTTCAGTTTTCCCTGAGATAATAAAGAGTCAAAGTTTGAATCAGCAACAACTGACAGACGATCTATAATCAGTACATCTTGCTAGGGAATTATTTTGGTCTATTCTAGGCAGATTTTGGAGAAGGCAATGGCACCCCACTCCAGTACTCTTGCCTGGAAAATCCCATGGACGGAGGAGCCTGGTAGGCTGCAGTCCATGGGGTCTGCAAAGAGTCAGACACTACTGAGCGACTTCACTTTCACTTTTCACTTTCATGCACTGGAGAAGGAAATGGCAACCCAATCCAGTGTTCTTGCCTGGAGAATCCCAGGGATGGTGGAGCCTGGTGGGCTCTCGTCTATGGGGTCGCACAGAGTCGGACACGACTGAAACGACTTAGCAGCAGCAGCAGCAGCAGGCAGATTTTAATCCATCACTTGATAAAATTCTTCCTCTTTATTTATCAAAGCAGTGGGGCAAATGAAAGATCACTGAATTTATTTTTAAATGACAGAGGAAGCCTCCCATATTCTTTATCTTGTTGAATCTGCTTTTGTCTCCAAAATGGACATTAGTATCCTGTTCACCAAAATTTACAAAACACTATGCTCTAGTCAGAATTTATCAGAAGTGTGAGCATGCTCAGTTGGTTCATTCATGTCCAACTCTTCATGACCCTAAGGACTGTAGCCCACCAGGCTCTTCTGTCCATCGATTCTCCAGGCAAGAATACTGGAATGGGTTGCCATGCCCTCTTCCAAGATTTCTTCCCAACCCAGGGATCGAATCCTTTTCTCCAGCATTGCAGACAGATTCTTTACCACTGAGCCACTGGGGAAACCCTGAAAGTGTAAGAGTTATACAAAAATCTAACAAGGCGCTTAAGATAAAGTCATAGGATATATGTGACGCTAAAGTGAAGCTGGCAAAGATAACATATCAAAAGAGAAAATTCAAATTTTCCTTTAAACGTGTACTTAAGTTATCTTTCTATTGGACAGCTGATTAAAAGCTAACTCCCATACAGTTTAATATGGGATCCATGGTTTGCCTGTGGCAACTTTCATAAGTCATAAAGCAAGATTGTGGTGCTAATGGAAACAGATTATTCTAAGTCCCACAATAAGGTTCTACCCACTAAAATATCACTGCCACTAAACTATCATTAATACTGCTTTGAAAATTGACTGGTAAGAGTTTGACATTGTCAACTATGCTTCATAAATTGTTATCATTTTACATATTTTCTCATCTGCTAAATGTTTCCCAGTCAAAAAGATGTCAATCTTTTACAGTATCTCTGTTGATTCAATGCCTTATGTTTTGTCCTTAATATTTACTTATTGATGAACCAAGAAGGAAAATATTTAAACTTGTAGCCTTGAGGATTATAAATTCAATACCATTATTTTCACAAATGGGGAAACATATCCAGAAACATGAAAGATCCAAAATTCTACTGCTAGGAAGAGGGCTATAGGACTGTAGGACTCTTGGAGCCCAGACCTCTGCTTTTCCCACTTCCATCCTGTTCTTGCCCTTTATTTGATGCAAGAAGCCTGTTTCTTGCAGCTCTGATGAAACATTACCAGCTATGTTGCTTTCAAACTAGAACTTTTGCGTTTTTGGCCTTTGCATTGTTTCTGATGACCTGGAAGTACTCGGGGCCGGATTGGTTTCATGGCTATTTCTCTCTTAATGTACCTACATTCCATGAAGAGTGACACACGTGTCGATGTAACTTTCCTCTCTAATAATGTTCCACTTGTTTCCCTGCTCTTTATTTTCTCAATCAGTCTGTAATGTGGTGGCCCATCATCAGTACACTGTAGTGTGGTGGACCTTCTTCACATGCTAAAGAGGAACAAAGGTGAGCAACTCCAAAGGAGACCATAAAAAGTGATGTGCAAACATCAAATCTTTTGGCATTCAAAGCTCTTAATTACTCTTTTTTTCTACTTGGGCTATCCAGATTATCTTACATCAGATATAAGAAACTTTCTGCTTCTATTGAAATATATTTTAAATGCATTTTAAGGGCTTCCCTGGTGGCTCAGAGGTTAAAGTGTCTGCCTCCAATGTGGGAGACCTGGATTTGGATCCCCTGGAGAAGGAAATGGTAACCCACTCCAGTATTCTTGCCTGGAGAATCCCGTGAACAGAGAAGCCTGGTAGGCTACAGTCCACGGGGTCGCAAAGAGTCGGAAATGACTGAGTGACTTCACTTCACTTCACTTCAAGGTTAATTCATATCCACTTTCCAGTAGACTGCTCCCCAACCCTCACTTAATTCAGTGTGGCTACAGCTATGAATGTCCTTGCTGTTTCTATTCACACTCGGAATCCAGCAGTTTGTCCATGGTCTTACCTTGTCTGTATACTTCCTGACTCACTCATCCACATTTATTTCTTCTAACTTGGAAATTCGTCAACATTTTTTTTGTCTTTTTCAGCACTGCATTCTGTCTTATAGTGAGATAACTTGATACTTGTGCCTGATACTTAATTCTGTTTACATAATCTGTAGGTATCTTATTCTGTCAATACAACTAGTTTCTTGGGTCTTTGAAAATAGGCTGGTGCTTATGTATCATTGGTTTTTCCTAAGACAGGTGTGTGGCGTTAGGACTATTCACCCATGGTTCTTCTCCTTTGGCACACATGGTCAGATTGTAGTTTTTCAATCGCTTTAAAGTTGAGTATAGCGTTATGACTTGCTTTGGGTAATGAAATGTGAGATAAGTGATATATGTCACTTTAGGCATACACTTTAAGAGCCAGTGTGTGGGTTACCTCATTCCCATTCCCTGCCACGATACCATGGAAACAGATATGAAGACAAACTCTTCATTAGCTTGGATCCTTGAATGACTACAGTGTTAGAGCTTACTTTTGAACTGTGATGGATATGTACTCTTAAGTGAGAAATAAATAGTTCCTTTGATATGCTTCTAAGATTTGGGCATTCTTGGTTTCTGCAGCATAACCTATGATAGTCTATCTAATTAAACAACCAAGATAAGTGTCATACCTATAGTGAACACTCAGTAAATATTTAGAGTGAAGAATCTGAAAAACTAACTGTAAATTACAACTTATAATTCATTTTGAAAAAGTCCCAGTTATAAATAGCAAGTATAATCAGGGATATCAATGAGAAAGTAAAAACAGAAAAAACAAAGATGATTTTTGTGCTGACATGCAAGATAAAGCTTAATAATGTCCTTTAACTCTGATTGACCTTAGAAATACGGAAAGAGTTTGGAACAGCCTGGAGTTGCAAATACTTGGTGCCTCAATTCCTGGAATATTCATTTCAAAGGAGAGTTAGGAAATAGGGAGGAGGTAAGAAAGGAAAAACTGGAAAGCTGGATGTTTTAGAGAGAAGTTGTGTGACTGAACAAGTTAAATCATGATTTGAAAAAACTGATTGATCATACTTTGAGACAGTCTGAAATGTGCTTATATTGGGTTGGCAAAAAAATTCTGCAACATCTTATGAAAAACCACAATGAACTTTTTGGCGAACCCAATACATTATATTTGTATGCATTTATTCCATCTAGTCAAGGCTATGGTTTTTCCAGTGTCATGTATGGATGTGAGAGTTGGACTGTGAAGTAGGCTGAGCACCGAAGAATTGATGCTTTTGAACTGTGGTGTTGGAGAAGACTCTTGAGAGTCCCTTGGACTGCAAGGAGATCCAACCAGTCCATTCTGAAGGAGATCAGCCCTGGGATTTTGTTGGAAGGAATGATGCTAAAGCTGAAACTCCAGTACTATGGCCACCTGATGCGAAGAGTTGACTCATTGGAAAAGACTCTGATGCTGGGAGGGATTGGGGGCAGGAGGAGAAGGGGACGACCGAGGATGAGATGGCTGGATGGCATCACTGACTCGGTAGACGTGAGTCTGAGTGAACTGTGGGAGTTGGTGATGGACAGGGAGGCCTGGCGTGCTGCGATTCATGGGGTCGCAAAGAGTCGGACACGACTAAGCGACTGAACTGAACTGATTCACTTAACACACACACACACACACACACACACACACATATATATATATATATAATATACAGAAACACAACCAAAAAAATGAAGGAGGCAGGCTGATGTCTGTTATGAAAATAAGTGCTTTCAGAAAGATGACTGGAGAAAAAGTAATGACCATCTCTTCAATAAGTAGTGTGGGAAAATTGGGTAGCTACATTAAAGGAATGAAATTAGAATATTTCCTAGCTCCATACACAAAAATAAACTCAAAATGGATTAAAGACCTAAATTTAAGACCAGAAACTATAAAACTCTTGGAGGAAAACATAGGCAGAACACTCTTTGACATAAATTACAGCAAGATTCTCTATGACCCAACCTCCTAGATTAATGGAAATAAAACCAAAAATAAACAAACGGGGCCTAATTCAACTTAAAAGACTTTTCACAATGATCAAAACTATAAGCCAGGTGAAAAGACAACCCTCAGAATGGAAGAAAAAATAGCAAATGAAACAACTGACAAAAGATTAATCTCCAAAATATACAAGCATCATGCAGCTCAATATCAGAAAAACAAACAGCCCAATCAAAAAGTAGGCAGAACTAAACAGACATTTCTCCAAAGAAGATGTAAAAATGGCTAATCAACAAATAAAAAGATGCTCAACATTACTCATTAGTAGAAAAATGCAAATCAAAACTACAAAGAGGTATCATCTCACACTGGTCAGAAGGGTCATTATCACGAAGTCTATAAACAGTTAAGTGCTGGAGAGGGTGTGGAGAAAAGGGAACCCTCTTGTACTGTTGGTGGGAATACAAGTTGATATAGGCACTATGAAGAACAGTATGAAGATTCCTAAAAAAACTAAGACTAAAACTATCATATGACCCACAATCCCACTACTGGGAATATACCCTCAGGAAACCATAACTCAAAAAGACACATGTACCCCAGTGCTCACTGCAACACTATTTACAATTGCCTGGACACGAAAGCAACCTAGATGCTCACTGACAGATGAATGGATGAAAATGGTAGTATATATATATGATGGAATATTCAGTTCAGTTCAGTCACTCAGTCATGTCCGACTCTTTGCGACCCCATGAATCACAGCACGCCAGGCCTCCCTGTCCATCACCATCTCCTGGAGTTCACTCAGACTCATGTCCATTGAGTCAGTGATGCCATCCAGCCATCTCATCCTCTGTCATCCCCTTCTCCTCCTGCCCCCAATCCCTCCCAGCATCAGAGTCTTTTCCAATGAGTCAACTCTTCGCATGAGGTGGCCAAAGTACTGGAGTTTCAGCTTTAGCATCATTCCTTCCAACAAAATCCCAGGGCTGATCTCCTTCAGAATGGACTGGTTGGATCTCCTTGCAGTCCAAGGGACTCTCAAGAGTCTTTTCCAACACCACAGTTCAAAAGCATCAATTCTTCGACTCTCAGCTTTCTTCACAGTCCAACTCTCATATCCATATGTGACCACTGGAAAAACCATAGCCTGACTAGACAGACCTTTGTTGGCAAAGTAATGTCTCTGCTTTTCAATGGAAATTGAATATTACCCAGCTATAAAAAGGATCACATTTGAGTCAGTTCTAATGATGTGGATGAAACTACAGCCTATTTTACATAGTGAAGTAAGTCAGAAAGAGAAAGATGAATACCTTATATTAATGCATATATGTGGAATCTAGATGGAAAAGGAAATGGCAACCCACTCCAGTATTCTTGCCTGGAGAATCCCATGGACAGAAGAGTCTGGTGGGCTACACTCCATAAGGTCTCAAAGAGTCCAACATGACTAAAGTGATTTAGCACACAAAGAATCTAGAAGATGGTACCGATAAATCCTATTTGCAGAGCAGCAGAGGAAATGCAGACATAAAGAATGGACTTATGGTCACAGTGTGGGAATGAGAGGGTGGGATGAATTGAGAGAGTTGTATTGAAACATATACATTACCATACGTAAAGTAGATAGTGGGAATTTGCTGTATGATGTAGGGACTCCAAAACTGGTACTCTGTGACAAACTAGAGGGGTGGGATGGAGAGGGAGGTGGGAGGGTGGATTAAGAGGTGGTGACATTTACTCCTTGGAAGGAAAGTTATGACCAACCTAGACAGCATATTAAAAAGCAGAGACATTACTTTGTCAACAAAGATCTGTCTAGTCAAAGCTATGGTTTTTCCAGTAGTCATGTATGGATGTGAGAGTTGGACTATAAAGAAAGCTGAGTGCTGAAGAATTGATGCTTTTGAACTGTGGTGTTGGAGAAGATTCTTGAGAGTCCCTTGGACTGCAAGCAGATCCAACCAGTCCATCCTAAAGGAGATCAGTCCTGGATGTTCATTGGAAGGACTAATGTTGAAGCTGAAACTCCAATACTTTGGCCACCTGATGCAAAGAGCTGACTCATTTGAAAAGACCCTGATGCTGGGAAAGATTGAGGGAATGAGGAGAAGGGGACAACAGAAGATGAGATGGTTGGATGGCATCACCGACTCAATGGACATGGGTTTGGGTGTACTCTGGGAGTTGGTGATGGACAGGGAGGCCTGGCGTGCTGCGGTTCATGGGGTCTCAAAGAGTTGGGCATGACTGAGTGACTAAACTGAACTGAATATACAATGGAGCAGGGACTAAGATTCTGCATTTCTAACAAACTCCAAAGTGATGTCAATGAAGCTGGTATACACCATGTTTTGAGAAGCAAGTGTCTAAGTAAATCGACAATGCTGTGCCTCAAACTATTACTTGTCTTGACCCTCTGAGAGGTCAGAGCTCACTGGCTCCAATACTTACTACCTGAGTGCACTCATCAAGAGATCCTCAGAGGAGCACCCTGTGGTCCTTTCATGCAGTTTGCATAAGAAACTACCAGTGCACACGAATTTGCACCAACTGACTGAGTCTGGCCAAAGAGAATGTCTACTATGTGAACAATTAGCTAAGAGCTCTTCTCTACTTATCATGAACATGGGACCGGTCGAGCTGAGGAAGAATATGTTTTCCTGATACTGATCGATTAAATATGCAGCTCAGCATGCATCCCATCACCTAAGGGGAAATAAACCAGGTGAAGCTTCCAAATGCATAGAACACCAAGTGGCATTATTGAATATTGTCCTCACATATGGCAGACACTTATGCTCACTTGTGGCAGATATGTCCTTGCAATAGCAGCCTGGTTAGTTGAAGGCTGTGTCTTCTGATGAAGTATATACATTCTGCAAGTCAGAGCTTCTTTGTTATTGTGAAATACTGGATATGAAAAAGTTTGAATATTTGCATAATAGTAAGATTCCAACATCATGCCTATTATTGAAAATGATAAAGATATGCTAGTTGTTATAAATATATTTCTTCTGTTGCAAATTTTTATCACCTATGTTTGCTGAAAAATGTTTTCATTGATACTGTCAAGAATTTGAGGATACTGTCTCTAAAAGTCATCAGTTTTGCTGTTACAAAGCCTACTATATAATAGTATATTCATGAAAGCCAGCTCATATTCCATATAAAATTTTTATAAAGGTTTTATTTGAAAACTTTATACATGTTTAATATTTAATGTGATTCCTAGGACTTGTATTCTGTGGGTCTTATCATAATTATATACAAATACAATATTTTTTCATTTGGCGTCATGGAGATATACCAAATCACCTCTAATTTACTTAAATATGGCAAGCAAATTTTGTCATTTCTATCTGTCCTATAATGTCAAAAGGCTGAAAAGCAATGTTTTGAGAATGATTGCAGTGAATGAGAATGAAAAGCACCATTCTCATGAAGTTCTCATTCTTATGGGAAGAAAATAAAATAATAGCAAATGACTATTTTTCTAAGTAAGAAAAATATCAGTGTTGTACTCAAAACAGAGAAACATAAAATAGGCTTAAAAAAATCAGACTATATTTCCCTAATTGAATATATCCTAGACAACCTAGATAGCTTATTAAAAATCAGAGACATCACTTTGTTGACAAAAGTGTGTGTAGTCAAAGCTATTATTTTTCCAGTAGTCATGTAAGGATATGAGAGTTGGACCATAAACAAGGTTGAGCACTGAAGAACTGATGCTTTTGAATTGTGGTGCTGGAGAAAACTCTCAAGAGTCTTTGGATTGCAAACAGATCAAACCAATCAATCCTAAAGAAAATCAACCTTGAATATTCATTGGAAGGACTGATGCTGAAGCTGAAACTCCAATACTTTGGCTACCTGATGTGAAGAGACAACTCATTGGAAAAGACTCTGATGGTGAGAAAGACTGAATGGAGGCAGGAAGAGAATGGGGTGACAGAGGATAAGATGATTAGATAGCATCACTGACTCAATGGACATGAATTTGAGCAAACTCCAGTAATAGTGGAGGATAGAGAAGCCTGGTGTGCTGCACTCCATACAGACCCAGTCACAACTTACTGACTGAACAACAAGAATTGAATACATACTTGTATGTAAACCCATACAAGCCAACCTCTGTTCTTAATGCTCTACAAAGGCTGACTCATTTGATTCTCACAACAATCTGATGAGGTTTATGCTACTGACATCTACATTTTATAGTGAGGAAAATTTTATAAAATGGGGTGAAAGTGAAAGTGAAGTTGCTCAGTCATGTCCGACTCTTTGCGATCCCATGGACTGTAGCCTACCAGGCTACTCTGTCCATGGGATTTTCCAGGCAGGAGTACTGGAGTGGGTTGCCATTTCCTTCTCCAGGAGATATTCCCAACCCAGGGATTGAACCCGGGTCTCCTGCATTGTAGGTAGACACTGTACCGTCTGAGCCACCATAAAATGAGGTAGTTTCTTTCAATTTGTGGTCATAAAGATCTCTGTTAGGAGGTCACATTGAAAGTGGGGTCTGAAGACCAAGGAGAAGCCAGCTACGTGATGATCAAGAGAATGGATATTATGATAGAGGAAACAGTCATGCAAAGACCCTGATATCGGATACTTGGCTTGTCACAGGAAAAGAAAGACCTATGTGATTACAACACTGTAGGCAAGGGGGATGCAGAATAAAGGAGCTTGAAAAGATCAGTGGGGGTCTGACTATGTGGGTCACAGTAAGGAATTCGTTCTGAGCCTGACAGGAAACAGTTGAGGACTTTCGCTAGGAATGTGGTAGCATCAGTTCAGTTCAGTTCAGTCGCTCAGTCGTGTCTGACTCTTTGCGACTTCATGAATCATAGCACGCCAGGCCTCCCTGTTCATCACCATCTCTTGGAGTTCACTCAGACTCACGTCCATTGAGTCCGTGATGCCATCCAGCCATCTCATCCTCGGTCGTCCCCTTCTCCTCCTGCCCCCAATCCCTCCCAGCATCAGAGTCTTTCCCAATGTGTCAGCTCTTCACATGAGGTGGTCAAAGTAATGGAGCTTCAGCTTTAGCATCATTCCTTCCAGAGATAGAGCTGGTATAAAAGGCGTGGCCTCTGGAGCCAGCCTGCCGGGGAGCAGATCCCAGTTCTGCTATTTCCCCACTGTGTGTGATGGGTAAGTTATTTCACTTCTCTCTGTCTCAGTTTCCTCACTATAAAATATAGATGACATTGGCATCAACCTCATAGGGTTTTTGTGAGAATCAAGTCAGTTTCATATTTGGAGAACATTTAGAATAGAGGTTGACTTGTAGTGGAGTATACACAAATATGTATTCAATTTTGTTGTTGTTGTTTTCAAAAGCTTATTCTGGTTGACTGTGAACAATGGATTGTAGGAGTAGGAGAGCAGCAGGGAGACAAATTAGGAGGCCATTCAACACAAGTGGGTTGTGCTAGATTAAAACTGGGGACAAACAGAAATAAACATTTATATCAACATATTAGGGGCATGGAGGATATAGGAAATAACTGTAGCCATATAGTTAACGTGATTGAGATCATCACATATTGCCCAGGCCCAAGTGGAAACATGTAAATGTTATGGTGGAAAATAATTATTTTGATCACCTTCCTTTTGGAATAATGTTAATTCAGTACATAGAAAGCCCTCTTGAAAAAAACAAAATGGTTGTGTTGTATACCTGAGTTGAATATCATCCCTTAAACCAGATAGTATTGTACCAAACTATATTTTCAAAATATATTGTAAATATTAAATTGTTTTTGTCCATGATAGTTATTATCTTGAAGTTTTATGCACTTTTCCCTGGCCCAATCCCAAGTCTATATATTCTCACTAAAGCCCTGTAATTGAATACAAATAAACTCTGGTTCCATTTTGCCTTGCAACAGTCTCTTCTCAGTATAAAAACATCTTTGCAATAAATTTAATTATAGTAACTTTTTAAGAAGCAATTTGAATTCGGGAATAATTCATATCCTGTTTTAAAATACATCCCCTTCTAAAAATATGTTAACTTTCTAAAATATAACCACCATTGCTAAACATGTAAAGATTTTTATATGGAGATTCATTTGGGACTTGAAATATGGTAAATCTTAAATCACCACTTAACATTATTTTTTCTGTATCAAAATAAGTTATTTTTGAAGAGGAAAAGTTAACTTATTCATGGTTGCTTGCTGTTATTCAGTTGTTGAGTCCTGTCTGACTCTTTGAGACCCCATGGGCTACAGCACACCAGACTTCCTTGTCTTTCAGTATCTCCCAGAGATAGTTAAATAAGCAGGGTGACAATAAGCAGTTTTGATGTACTCCTTTCCCAGTTTTGAACCAGTCTGTTGTTCCATGTCTGGTTCTAACTGTTGCTTCTTGATCTGCTTCTTGATCTGTTTCTCAGGAGACAGGTAAGGTGATCTGGTATTCCCAGTGCTTAAAGAATTTTTCAGTTTGTTGTGATTCACACAGTCAAAGGCTTTAGCATAGTAAATGAAGCAGAACTAGATTTTTTTTTTTTTAATTCCCTTGCTTTTTCTATGATCCACCAGATGTTGGCAATTTGATCTCTGGTTCCTCTGCCTTTTCTGAATCCAGCTTGTACATGTGAATCCAGCTTGCTAGCATGTGAAATGAGTACAGTTGTGCAGTAGTTTCAACATTGTTTGACAATGCCTTTTTTCTGGGATTGGAATGAAAACTGACGTTTTCCAGTGCTACAAATTTGCTGACATATTGAGCACAGCACTTTCACAGCCTCATTTTTTTAGGATTTAAAATAGTTCAGCTGAAATTCCATCACCTCCACTAGCTTTCTTTGTAGTAATGCTTCCTAAGGCCCACTTGACTTCACACTCCAGGATGTCTGGAATGAGGTGAATGGCAGCACCATCTTGGTTATCCAGGTCACAAGACCTTTTTGTATAATTCTTCTGTGTATTCTTGCTACCTTTTCTAATCTTTTGTGCTTCTGTTAGGTCCATACTGTTTCTGTCCTTTATTGTACCCATCTTTGCATGAAATATTCCCTTGGTATCTCCAATTTTCTTGAAGAGAGCTCTAGTGTTTCTTTCATGGTTGCTCACATAGTCATTTAAATAAAGTAGAACTGAATTAAATATTTCCAGAGAAATAAGTTTCAGTGTAGTTCAGTCACTCAGTCATGTCCGACTCTTTGCGACCTCATGAATCACAGCACGCCAGGCCTCCCTGTCCATCACCAACTCCCGCAGTTCATTCAGACTTGCGTCCACCGAGTCAGTGATGCCATCCAGCCATTTCATCCTCGGTCGTCCCCTTCTCCTCCTGTCCCCAATCCCTCCCAGCATCAGAGTTTTTTCCAATGAGTCAACTCTTTGCATGAGGTGGCCACAGTACTGGAGTTTCAGTAGCATCATTCCTTCCAAAGAAATCCCAGGGCTGATCTCCTTCAGAATGGACTGGTTGGATCTCCTTGCAGTCCAAGGGACTCTCAAGAGTCTTCTCCAACACCACACTTCAAAAGCATCAATTCTTCGGTGCTCAGCCTTCTTCACAGTCCAACTCTCATACCCATACATGACCACAGGAAAAACCATAGCCTTGACTAGACGGACCTTAGTCGGCAAAGTAATGTCTCTGCTTTTGAAAATGCTATCTAGGTTGGACATAACTTTTCTTCCAAGGAGTAAGCGTCTTTTAATTTCATGGC
>SJYT01072078.1:93557-180477 GCA_006410635.1 Cephalophus harveyi
TAAAGCTGAAACTCCAGTACTTTGGCCACCTCATGTGAAGAGTTGACTCATTGGAAAAGACTTTGATGCTGGGAGGGATTGGGGGCAGGAGGAGAAGGGGACGACCGAGGATGAGATGGCTGGATTGCATCATTGACTCGATGGACGTGAGTCTGAGTGAACTCCGGGAGTTGGTGATGGACAGGGAGGCCTGGCGTGCTGCGATTCATCGGGTCGCAAAGAGTCGGACATGACTGAGTGACTGAATTAGCTGAATTGAACTGAACTGATCTAGAGGAAGGGAACACAGTCTCACCCATCAACAGAAAATTGGATTAAATATTTAGTGAGCATGGTCCTGCCCATCAGAGCAAGATCCAGCTTCCCCTGCAACCAGTCCCTCCCATCAGCAAGCTTCCATAAGTCTCTTATCCTTATCTGTCAGAGAGTAGACAGAATGAAAAGCACAATCACAGAAAATTAATCAAACTGATCACTTGCATCACAGCCTTGGCTAACTCATTGAAATTATGAGCTATGGCATGTAGGGTCACCCAAGTTGTACAGGTCCTTGTGGAGAGTTCTGACAAAACTTGGTCCACTGGAGAAGGGAATTGCAAAACACTTCAGTGTTCATGCCTTGAGAACCCCATGAATGCTATTAAAAGGCACATGATATAACACTGAAAGACAAACTTCCCAGGTCAGTAGGTGCCCAATATGCTATTGGAGAAGAGAGAAGAAATAGCTCTAGATAGAATGAAGAGGCTGAGTCAAAGCAAAAACAGCCCCCAGCTGTGGATGTGATTGGTGATGGAAGTAAAGCCTGACTCTGTAAAGAACAATATTGAATAAGAACCTGGAATGTAGGTCGATGAATCAAGGTAAATTGGAAGTGGTCAACAAGAGATGGCAAGAGTGAACATTGATTTTTTAGGAATCAATGAACTAAAATGGACTGGAATGGGTGAATTTTATTCAGATGACCATTATATCTACCACTGTGGGTAAGAATCCCTTAGAAGAAATGGAGTAGCCCTCATAGTCAACAAAAGAGTACGAACTGCAGTGATTGGGTGCAATCTCAAAAGCAACAGAATGATTTCTGTTTGTTTCCAAGGCAAACCATTCAATATCACAGTAATCTAAATCTATTATACTCCAACCACAAATGCTGAAGAAGCTGAAGCTGAACGGTTCTGTGACGACCTACAAGACCTTCTAGAACACCAAAAAAATATGTCCTTTTCATCATAGGGGAATGGAATTCAAAAGGAGCAAGTCAAGGGATACCTGGAGGAATAGGCAAGTTTGGCCTTGGAGTACAAAATGAACCAGGGCAAAGGCTAACAGAGTTTTGCTAAGAGAACTCACTGGTCATATAAAAAACTGTCTTCAAACAACACAAGAGATGACTCTACTCATGGACATCACTAAGTGGTGATGGTCAATACCACTGATGGTCAATACCAAAATCACACTGAATATATTCTTTGCAGCCAAAGATGGTGAAGCTCAATACAGTTAGCAAAAAAAAAAAAAAAAAAAAAGACCAGGTGCTGACTGTGCCTCAAATCATGAACTCCTTATTGCAAAATACAGAATTAAATTGAAGAAAGTAGGGAAAACCACTAGGCCATTCAGGTATGATCTAAATCAAATCCCTTACAATTATACAGTGGAAGTGACAAATATATTCAAGGGATTAGATCTGATAATTAGAATGCCTGAAGAATGATGGACAGAAGTTTGTAACATTGTACAAGAGGTGGTGATCAAAACCATCCCCAAGAAGAAGAAATGCAAAAGGGCAAAATCATTGTCTGAGGAGGTCTTACAAATAACTGAGAAACGAAGAGAAGTGAAAGGCAAAGGAGAAGAGGAAAGATATATCCATCTGAACGCAGAATTCCAAAGAATAGCAAGAAAAGATAAGAAAGGCTTCCTAAGTGATCACTGTGAATAAATAAAGGAAAACAGTAGAACGGAAGACTAGAGATCTCTTCAAGAAAATTAGAGGTGCCAAGAGAACATTTCATGCAAAGATGGGCGCAATAAATGACAGAAACAGTATGGACCTAACAGAAGCAGAAGATATTCAGAAGAGATGGCAAGAATACGCAGATGAACTATACAAAAAAGATCTTAATGATTCAGATAACCATAATGGTGTGATCAGTCACCTAGAGCCAGACATCCTGGAATGTGAATTCAAATGGGCCTTAGGAAGCATCACTATGAACAAAGCTAGTGGAGGTGATAGAATTCCACTTGAGCTATTTCAAATCCTAAAAGATGATGCTGTGAAAGTGCTGCACTCAATATGCCAGCAAATTTGGAAAAGCTGGCAATGGCCCAGGACTGGAAAAGGTCAGTTTTCATTCCAATCCCAAAGAAAGGCAATGCCAAAGAATGTTCAAACTACCACACAATTGCACTCATCTCACACACTAGCAAAGTAATGCTCAAAATTCTCCAAGAGAGCCTTCAATAGTACGTAAACTGAGAACTTCCAGATGTTCAGGTTCTTCACTGACTATGGCAAAGACTTTGACTGTGTGGATCACAACAAACTGTAGAAAATTCTTCAAGAGATGAGAATAACACTCCACCTCACCTGCCTCCTGAGAAATCTGTATGCAGGTCAAGAAGCAACCATTAGAAACTGACATGGAACAATGGACTGGTTCCAAATTGGGAAAAGAAAAGGTCAAGGCTTTATATTGTCACCTTGCTTATTTAACTTATATGTAGTGTTGTTATATGGGAAATGCTGGAATGGATGGAGCACAAGTTGGAATCAAGATTGCTGAGAGAAATATCAATAATCTCAGATATGCAGATTACACCACTCATATGACAGAAAGTGAAGAGGATCTTAAGAGCCTGTTGATGAACATGAAAGAGGAGAGTGAAAAAGCTGGTTTAAAACTCAACATTCAAAAAATGAAGGTCATGGTATCCAGTCCCATCACTTCATGGCAAATAGATGGGGAAACACTGGAAACAATGACAGACTTCATATTCTTGGGCTCTAAAATCACTGCAGATGCAGCCATGAAATTAAAAGTCATTTGCTTCTTGGAAGGAAAGCTATGATCTACCTAGACAGCTTATTAAAAATCAGAGACATTACTTTACTGACAAAGTTCCACATTGTCAAAGCTAAGGCTTTCTCCAGCAGTCATGTACGGATGTGAGAGTTGGACTATAAAGAAAGCTGAGTGCCAAAGAGTTGATGCTTTTGAAATGTGGTGTTGGAGAAGACTCTTGAGAGTCCCTTGGTCAGCAAGGAAATAAAACCAATCAATACTAAAGGAACTCAGTCCTGAATATTCATTTGAAGGACTGATGTTGAAGCTGAAACTCCAATACTTTGGCCACCTGATGTGAAGAACAGACTCATTGAAAAAGACCCTGATGCTGGGAAAGATTGAAGGTGGGAGGAGAAGGGGATGACAGAGGATGAGATGGTTGGATGGCATCACCGACTCCATGGACATGAGTTTGAGTAAGCTCTGGTAATTGGTGTTGGACAGGGAAGCGTGGAGTGCTACAGTCCATGGGGTTGTAAAGAGTTGGACGTGACTGAATATTGAAGGTGGGAGGAGAAGGGGATGACAGAGGATGAGATGGTTGGATGGCATCACCGACTCCATGGACATGAGTTTGAGTAAGCTCTGGTAATTGGTGTTGGACAGGGAAGCGTGGAGTGCTACAGTCCATGGGGTTGTAAAGAGTCGGACGTGACTGAATGACTGAACTGACCTGAGATTACAAAACTCCCTAGAATTGTAATAATATAACAAGAAAGTTTCAAAAATATATAAATCTGAAAAGAGTGTTATAATGTAGGAAATGCAAACCTACAGTTATTATGGTATATTTTAACAGATCTTGCTCAGAAAGATTAAGTAACTGAAAATTATTTAGGGTACTGCGGGTTTGAGAAATAAAAATAGAAAGTTGACTTAATATATATATTAAAAGTTATTTTTAATAATCAGACAAATATATAAATCTGAAAAGAGTGTTATAATGTAGGAAATGCAAACCTACAGTTATTATGGTATATTTTAACAGATCTTGCTCAGAAAGATTAAGTAACTGAAAATTATTTAGGGTATTGCGGGTTTGAGAAATAAAAATAGAAAGTTGACTTAATATATATATTAAAAGTTATTTTTAATAATCAGACAATATACATTCCTTCCCTGGTGGCTCAGAGGTTAAATCGTCTGTCTCCAATGCGGGAGACCTGGATTCAATCCCTGGGTTGGGAAGATTCCCTGGAGAAGGAAATGGCAACCCACTCCAGTATTCTTGCCTGGAGAATCCCATGGACAGAGGAGCCTGGTAGGCTATAGTCCACAGGGTCGCAAAGAGTTGGATATGACTGAGCGACTTCACCTTCACCTTTAAGCACACAGAAAACAGTTACATGAACTTTTCTCCTATTAGACTCAAAGACAATATTCAAAAGTTACTACAACTCATAATAATAATTAAATAAAACAGAAACAATAGAAAACCCCCAAAATATCCATATATTTGATACAAAAATAACTTACTTCAAAATAATTTGTGGGTAAAGAGGAAATTCTAATGAGAAAGATAAAATTTTACAACTGACCAATAGTATCACAAGTGCTGCTGCTGCTGCTGCTGCTGCTGCTAAGTCGCTTCAGTCGTGTCCGACTCTGTGCGACCCCATAGACGGCAGCCCAACAGGCTCCCCCGTCCCTGGGATTCTCCAGGCAAGAACACTGGAGTGGGTTGCCATTTCCTTCTCCATTGTGTGAAAGCGAAAAGTGAAAGTGAAGTCGCTCACTCGCGACCGACTCCTAGCGACCCCATGGACTGCAGCCTACCAGGTTCCTCCATCCATGGGATTTTCTAGGCAAGAGTACTGGAGTGGCTTGCTATTGCCTTCTCCGATCACAAGTGCTATCATACTGAAACATACAGAGAGCAGTTAAATTAGAGTTTAGGAGATTTATAGACTCACATTCGTATATTTGAAAACAAGTAAGGAAAAGAAAAGAATCTTAGGCATTTAAATAAAGAAGCTAGAAACAAGACAAGAAATAAATCAAAAGAGAAATAGAAAGAAGTAAGAAGTAAAAATTAAAGGAGAATTTAATTAAATAGTAAACAAATTAATAAAATAGCAAGGTCCATTAATAAGGGGGGAAAAAGCAAAACTAAATAATACTAGGAACAAAGAGATCTAAAAGTGATGACAATAATTCAGCAAGAAACAAGAAAATATCAGGAATTGTTATTCACTTTGTTAGGTATGATAAAGATGTGGTGAATGGAAAAAAGAAAAAAAAGACAGTGTTATCAATTAAGCTTGTATATGAAATGGTCACTATTTCCAGGATTTCCACTAAAATACCTGGAAGACATAAGGAAAGAACGAAAAAGAGAAAATAAAGGAAAAGTGAGAGGGATAATGATAAATGTGGCAAGACTGGCAAAAATATAATTGCTAAAACTTAGGGTTTGTTGGGGTTTCCCTGGAGGTTCAGATGAATTATTTCTTCTACTTTTGTTAAAAAGTTATAAAAGATAGGAGCATAACAATAGATCAGAGAGAACTGAAAAAAATCAAGAACATAATGATAAGTGATACTAATAAAATTACAAAAAGATTATGGACAATTTTAGATTAATATAATAAATTGCCAGAATTGACTTAAGAAGAAATAGAAAATCTATTTTCTAAGAAATAGGATATTTAACCATTAAAAATCATGAAATTAGTAGTCAGATATTTCCTCTGACACTCCAAAAAGTCACCGGGCCCATAGAGTTTAATGGACTAGTTGTTTTAAACTTAACAAAAAAGAAAGGTACTGTCTTTTTCCCCAAACTGTTTCAGAGAAGAAAGAGGGAAACCTACTTATTCAGGCTAACATAACTGGGATGCTAAATCCTAAAAGGTAAATTACAAGACTAGGATTATACATTAAAATATAGTAGCTGTTTTATCTGGGGAAGTGGGAATGATCTAGAGAACTGAAAAGGGTAGTTCAATGGGACTTCAGCCTTATCTATAATATTTTCATTCTCTTATTAAAAGAAGACAAGAAGCAACATGACAAAGTATAACCAAGCAGGACTCTATTGAGCCCTCCTGGGTCAGACCCTCTTAGGTCCTCTGCTTGCCTTTTGTTTGTAGAAAAATTTTAGCTTCCTAGGCCTTTCCCCAAGTTACCAAGAATATGTTTAATCAGAAAAATGAGAAAATGCAGAATTAAAGGGAAACTATCAAGCAAGAAAAGATTATAATAGCTTACCATTAAACAAACTTTTCTTAATATCTTCTGCTTCTGTTTGGTTCAGACAATTTCTGTCCTTTATCGAGCCCATCTTTGCATAAAATGTTGCCTTGGTATCTCTAATTTTTTTTGAAGAGATCTCTAGTCTTTCCCATTCTGTTGTTTTCCTCTATTTCTTTGCATTGATCACTGAAGAAGCCTTTCTTATCTTAAGAAGAGGTGGCAAGAATACACAGAAGAACTGTACAAAAAAGATCTTCATGACCCAGATAATCATGATGATGTGATCACTAATCTAGAGCCAGACATCTTGGAATGTGAAGTCAAGTGGGCCTTAGAAAGCATCACTACGAACAAAGCTAGTGGAGGTGATGGAATTCCAGCTGAGCTGTTTCAAATCCTGAAAGATGATGCTGTGAAAGTGTTGCACTCAATCTGCCAGCAAATTTGGAAAACTCAGCAGTGGCCACAGGACTGGAAAAGGTCAGTTTTCATTCCAATCCCAAAGAAAGGCAATGCCAAAGAATGCTCCAACTACCGCACAATTGCACTCATCTCACATGCTAGTAAAGTAATGCTCAAAATCCTCCAAGCCAGGCTTCAGCAATACGTGAACCGTGAACTCCCTGATGTTCAAGCTGGCTTTAGAAAAGGCAGAGGAACCAGAGATCAAATTGCCAACATCCGCTGGATCATGGAAAAAGCAAGAGAGTTCCAGAAAAACATCTACTTCTGCTTTATTGACTATGCCAAAGCCTTTGACTGTGTGGATCACAATAAACTGTGGAAAATTCTGAAAGAGATGGGAATACCAGACCACCTAACCTGCCTCTTGAGAAATCTGTATGCAGGTCAGGAAGCAACAGTTAGGACTGGACATGGAACAACAGACTGGTTCCAAATAGGAAAAGGAGTGCGTCAAGGCTGTATATTGTCACCCTGCTTATTTAACTTATATGCAGAGTACATCATGAGAAACGCTGGACTGGAAGAAACACAAGCTGGAATCAAGATTGCCGGGAGAAATATCAATAACCTCAGATATGCAGATGACAATGCACTCAATCTGCCAGCAAATTTGGAAAACTCAGCAGTGGCCACAGGACTGGAAAAGATCAGTTTTCATTCCAGTTCCAAAGAAAGGCAATGCAAAAGAATGCTCCAACTACCGCACAATTGCACTCATCTCACATGAGTGTAAAGTAATGCTCAAAATCCTCCAAGCCAGGCTTCAGCAATACGTGAACCGTGAACTCCCTGATGTTCAAGCTGGCTTTAGAAAAGGCAGGGGAACCAGAGATCAAATTGACAACATCTGCTGGATCATGGGTCCAAGTTGACAAGTCAAATTCAGCTATACCTTGATCCTCATCTGCAAGCTAAATGCCAGAGGTGCCAGGACAGTTCCAAGACACTGTCAAAAGACCAAAGAGTGGGTGGTTCCCCAATTATTGGAATGATCCTCCCACTCATTAACATATGAAATCACTCAGCTCAGGAAAACTAACCACACCACATTCCATGGCCACCAGTGCAATGGCCTACACCTTGTGAATTGTGCTTCTCTAAATTCGAACAAATCCACCTCTTACCTATGGCTGTGTCTCTCACTTAATTTTTAGCAATGAGATATCAGGAGCCTGAGCTTCATTAGGTCCTAAAACCAGGTGCTATGGGTTTTTGCTGGGCTCAAGTCCCAGTCGGATACAACTGAATGATTAAGCATAGCACAGCATCCCTGCCACGTAGGTTTGAGTCCCAATCTTAGGTAAATGGCTTCACACAACTTTCATAAATGGAAAGATAATGACCTGCCCAATACTTTGTAAGCACTGGCATAGTTGGAGAGAAGAGCTGAAAGACGAGAGGGAAAAAGCAGTGAGAAAAACATGCTGAGGAAACCCCTTCACAATCTGCTGGAAAATCTGCTAAATACCTGAACTGTGCTCACAGTTTTCATTGGCTGGATCCTTGGCACAAAGAAGATTAAGGACAGAAGAACCCCCACCAGCTTGGGCAACAGCTACTAGAGTGCAGAAGATAATGGAGCCTTCTGGACACACTGGGGAGTATCCTCTCCAGAATCCCTCAATTGCACTCAGTGCTACTCTCCTGCCCATGGGGGTTTCAAAGAAACAAGAAATGAAAGATTGTAAAGAAATTAAGATTTTGTTAGCTATATGTCCTTCCAGCCATAGAGGTGAGAACTGCCTACCACGACCGGAGATCTCCTGGAATCTGAGACTGAGCCATGTGAGCTTTCTGCTGAGTTTTTTTTTTTTTTTTTTTTTTTTTGCTGTCCCTATTTCCAGCATGGTGGGCTTCTTGTCACTTCCACTGTCCTGGGTTTTCTTTGCATTCCACTTCCACTGTGGGAGCTTTTGCTGATTTGGGCTTCTCCCTGCTTGGCCTCCACAAGAGCCAACCTGAGGTTGTGGGGGCCAAGCCGAGGTTGTTTCAACCAGGTTAAATCTGAGTCATGGCACCATAGATGTCGGGGGAGTATATAATTTCCCTGGTTCTGTCTCATTGAAGCAAAAATTTGAAGCAAAGGACTAACTGGTGCTATAGGTCATTTCTATTGGCAAGCAAAGGAAAAATCCTTGAGGCGTGAAGCCAAGCTGACCCAAAAGATACAAAGTAAAGAGAAGCCCTTGGATCAATTTTGGCTCCTCTTTTTATATTTTTTTTTTTTCTTTTTTTTTTTTTTTCTCCTCTTCTTGAGCCTGCCCTATGTAAACTGGGCTACCCAGGAGGGCTGTTTGTTTTACCTGAGGTCCTCACTCCGGTCCTCAGACCTTCCTTTGTTTTATTTTCACTTCTTTGTCTTTTAGCCACTGCCATTATGGACTTCTTTTTCTTATTCTAACTACCTAACACATATGTCTAATGTGTCATTTAAGGCTTGTGTTTCCTTATTAATTTTCTGTTTTGATCACCTGTCCATTGGTGTAAGTGGGGTGTTAAAGTCCCCTATAATTATTGTGTTACATTTTACATAATTATTGTGTTACATTTACATAATTATTGTGTTATCTCAGATGGTAAAGTATCTACCTACAAAGCAGGAAGCCTGGGTTCGATCCCAGAGTCAGGAAGATCCTCTGGAGAAGGGAATGGCAATCCACGCCAGTATTCTTGCCTAAAGAATCCCATGGACAGAGGAGCCTGGTGGACTACAGTTTGTGAGGTCACAAAGAGTTGGACACGACTGAACGATTAACACTGCTACACTGCTATGTTGGGAGCATAAATATTTACAGTTGTTATGTCTTCCTCTTGAATTGATCCTTTGATCATTATATAGTGTTCTACCTCAGATCTTATAATATTCTTTATTTCAAGGACTGTTTTGTCTGACATGAGGATTGCTACTGCAGCTTTCTTTTGAGTTTCATTTGCTTTCTTTTGATTTTCAATTGTATGTAATATATTTTTCCATCCTCTCACTTTCAGTCTATATGTGTCTTCAGGTCTGAAGTGGGCTTCTTGTAAACAGCATATACATATGGGTCTTGCTTTTGTGTCCATTTAGTCAGTGTCTTTTGGTTGGAGCATTTAATCCATTTACATTGAAAGTAATTATTGATATATGTTTCTATTGCCATTTTCTTAATTGTTTGGGATTTGTTTTTGTACATTTTTTCTTCTCTTGTATTTCCTGACTATATAAGTTCTTTCAACATTTTTTGTAAAGCTGGTTTGGTAGTACTAAATTCTCTTAATTTTTGCTTGTTTGTAAAGTTTTTGATTTCGCCATCAGTTTTGAATGAGATCCTTGCCATGTAGAGTATATCTTAGTGGTAGATTTTCCCCTTTCAATACTTTAAGTATATCCTGCCATTCCCTTCTGGCCTGCAGAGTTTCTGTTGAAAGATCAACTGTTAAATGTATGGGGTTTCCCTTGTATATTACTTGTTGTTTTTCCCTTGATGCTTTAAATATTCTTTCTTTGTGTTTAATCTTTGTTACTTTCCTGAGTCGAGAAGATCTGCTGGAGAAGGGATAGGCTACCCACTCCAGTATTCTTGTGCTTCCCTTGTGGCTCAGCTGGTAAAGAATCTGCCTTCAATATGGGACACCTGGGTTCGATCCCAGGGTTGGAAAGATCCACTGAAGAAGGGAAAGGTTTCAGCCTGGAGAATTCCATGAACTGTATAGTCCATGAGGTCACAAAGAGTCATACATGACTGAGTCAGTTTCACTTTTTGTTAGTTTGATTAATACTAATGTCTTGGCATGTTTCTCCTTGAGTTTATCCTGCATGGGAATCTTTGCACTACTTGGACTTTATTGACTATTTTCTTTTCCATGTTGGGGAAATTTTCAATTATAATCACTTCAAAAATTGTTTTCATACCCTTTCTTTTTCTCTTTTTCTTCTGGGACTCCTATAATTAGAATGTTGGTATGTTTAATATTTTCCTGGAGGTCTCTGAGACTATCCTCAGTTTTTTGGGGTTTTTTTTTTCATTTTTTTCATTCTTTTTACTTTATCCTGCTCTTAAGCAGTTATTTCCACCATTCCATCTTCAAGCTCACTGATCTATTATTCTGCCTCAGATATCATGCTATTGATTCCTTCTAGAGTATTTTTAGTTTCAGTAACTATATTGTTTGTGGAGAAGGAAATGGCAACCCACTTCAGTATTCTTGCCTAGAGAATCTCATGAACAGAGGAGCCTGGTGGGCTGTTGTTCATAGGGTTGTGCAGAGTCAGACACGACTGAAGTGACTTAGCATGCCTGCATTATTTGTCTCTGTTTATTTTTGCTTTATTTCTTCTAGATCTTCGTTAAATGTGTTAATCTATTCTTGCATTCTCTCCATGCTATCTTTGAGGCTTTGGATAATCTTTACTTTTATTACTCCAAATTCTTTGTCAGGTAACTTGCCTATTTCCTCTTCATTTATTTCGACTTGTGTGTTTCTAGGCTGTTCCTTCATTTATACAGTATTTCTCTGCCTTTGGTGGGGTTTTTTTCTTAACTTATTGTGCTTGATGTCTACTTTTCCCAGGCTTCAAGGCTGAATTCTTTCTTTCTTTTGGTCTCTGCCCTCATAAGTTTGGTCCAGTGGTTTGTGTAAGCTTCATGTAGGGTGTGACTTGTGCTTGCATTCTAGTGGAAGGAGGTTACTTTTTTTTTTTCCTTCTTTTTTCTCTGATGGGCAGGTCTGTTTGAGGTGGAAATCTTGTGTGCTGATGGTTGGATTTATATTTTTGTCTTGTTTGCTGTTTGGATGAGGTGTCCTGCACAGGGTGCTGGTGTCAGTTAGGTGATGCCAGGTGTTGAATAAAGTAGTTGCTTTTATGAGAGTTGTCATTAACTGATACTCCTAGAGTGAGAAGTTCTCTGATCATCTAGGGTCCTGGAGTCAGCACTCCCACTTCAAAGCCTCAGCACTTGATCTCTGGCTGGAGAACGGAGACTTCACAGGAGGTTTTTATGGTATTAGATGGGATTAAAATAGATACAAAAAAGTGAGAGACAAAAGATGCACCCCAGACAAATGTCAATTACAAAATCAGGCAATAATAGCTAAAATAATGCAATATACACCAATAGACAAAATCAAAAGAGTTCAATAAATAAATAAAGAACAATAGGTTGACCCAGCAAACAAAAGAAATAAAAAAATGATATCTACAGTTAAAAACAAAACTAACTAAAGCACAAAATGGAAAACAAAATTAAAGCAAGGTGCCAACTGGTGAATAAAGGAATGAAAACAAAACTAACAAACAAGGTGAGAAAAAGAAGAAAAGAAAGAAAGAATAGAAATGAAAAGTTACATAAAGGTAGATAAAGAAGATTTATATATGTTATAGAATAACTACAGCAGGAAAAGAAAAAAACAGTCATGCATACCCCAGAAGTAAGGCTTTTTCCTTTTGTTGGAAAAACAAGCAAAAGGATAAATGTAGAAAAAGAAATAATTATAAATGTATAAACTTTAAAGATTAAAGTTAAAAAAAAAGAGACAGAAAAAAAGAAAAACAGAGAACACCACAAAACCACAACAGGCCCAATGTTGAGGCAGGAGTATATAAAATAAATAGAAAGTCTGATTTAAAAAAATTCTCAAAAGCTTTTTTACGACCCCATGGACTGTAGCCTACCAGGCTTCTCCATCCATGGGATTTTTCAGGCAAGAATGCTGGAATGGGTTGCCATTTCCTTCTCCAGGGGATCTTCCTGACCCAGGGATCGAACCCAGGTCTCCCACATTGTAGGCAGACACTTTTACCATCTGGGTCACCAGGGAAATCTAAATAGATTTAATCATACTAATAAAATCAACAACTACAACAATAGAGGGGGAGAAAAGGTAGAAGGAAAAAGAAAATCCAGAAGCAACTACAGAAGAAATCAAAATATAAGAATAATAGATGTTTTTCTTGAATGTCTGCTGTCAGCGTCCTTTCTCTTGCTAGGGGACACAGTCCACCTCACCTCCCTAGGATGCCTTCCAACACTGGGCTAGTCTCTGGACCTGCTGTAGAGACAGCTCAGATTCTAATCTGATCCTGTTCCTGTGTGTTCTTGCCTCCAGTGCTCACAATTGTCAGAACTAGTGTGTTTTCTTTTGTGGGAACTACCATTGTCCTTTTGTATATTCCATAGACAATAGCATAGTTGATCATCTAGATTTAATCTGCACCTTCTACAACTGGTGGGAAGGTTTTGAGTTTTATTCCTTAGCCACACTGCCCCTGGGTTTCAATTGTGGTTTTATCTCCACCTCTGCATGTGGGCTTTCCTGATAGCTAGTTGGTAAAGAATCCACCTGCAATACAGGAGACCCAGGTTCAATTCCTGGGTCTGAAAGATCCGCTGGAGGTGGGATAGGCTACCCACTCCAGTATTCTTGTGCTTCCTTTGTGACTCAGCTGGTAAAGAATCAGCCTGCTGTGTGGGAGACCTGGGTTCAATCCCAGGGATGGGAAGATCCCCAGGGATGAGAAGGGAAAGGCTACCCACTCCAGTATTCTGGCCTAGAGTATTCCATGGACTATAGTCCCTGTAGGTCTCACAGAGTCGGACACAGCTGAGCTACTTTCACTTCATTGCATGTGAGCCGTCCACAGGGGTTTGTTTCTGAGTCGGTCCTAGAGGACTTGGATCTGTCCCAATGAAGGCCAGGTGTGGAGGTGGCACAGCTGCTTGTGTCTCAGGAACCCTGGCAGCACCAGGTACTCAGGGGAGCCATCAGCTAGGGCAGTAAGACATATGGCACCCTACAAGAGCATGACTACCCTTTACAGTATTCTTGCCTGGAGAATTCCACAGACAGAGAAATCTGGCAGGCCACAGTCCACAGACTCACAGAGATGGACATGACCGAAGCAATGCAGCATGCATGGATGAAGGACTTTTTCTAGCTTCTGGCAGTTTTGCCCCACTTAGGATCATACATGGAGTTGGCACAGTTGCTTGGATCATGGGAACCCTGTCAATGCTGACTCAATGTGAGTACTGGCGGCTATTGTCACAGGAGATGACGCTACTAGGGCTTTTTCTAACTGTTGGCAGTTCTGCCCCAGTGAGGACTGAGTGCAAAGGTGGTACAGCAGCTTGGGTCTCAGGGATCCTGGCAGTGCCAAGTGTGCTGGGACACTGACTCCCTCAGCTGCAGGAGCTATGGCCCCATAAGTCTTTTTCTAGCCTCTGGCAGCTGGCAATCAGAGGGCCTCTTTGGCTGCTCCACCCATTCAGTCACTTGAAGAGCCTTCTCTGTTGCTGGGCACTTCAGGCACTTAAAGGGGCCCCTGACTAGAGTTCTACTCTATTGTTCAACACATCAGGCGTTTAAAGGGCCAACCTCTCTCTCTATTGTTCAGCTTCTAGTGGTCCTGGCATGTGGAGAGAGAGCGGCTGTGGTGATGGCTCCACCCCCTACACATGACTCAGCAGTGTTGCCTTGCCTCCGTGACTGTAGGTTTTCCTTCACAGGCATTTCCCGCCACAATCTCCTCCCTCACTTCCACTCAGGCCATTTCCCTGCAGTCAATAGCAGACCTTGTCCTGGGATTGCTCCACTATCCCTACACTCAAGTTTCCAGTCACTGTGCCTTATAGGGGACCTCCATCCCTATCCAAGGAACATATGGCTGTGGCAAGGATTGTCTGTGTGCTTCTTATTCCATTTAGACTGTCGCAGAGCAGCTGCTTCACTCTCTCTGCCTCAAATATTTCTCCTCTGTCCTGAACAATTGCCCCAATGTGGGGATCAGATCCTTGCTTCAGTTCCCCAAACATCAAGGGCAGATCCAGTCCTACTAATTTTTCTCTTTTTCCCCCTTCTTCCTTCATCCTACTGAGTTTTGTGTGGTTATATGCATATATATTTTCCAGTGGTCAAGTACTTCTGCCCTCTCCTAGCTGGTGTTCTGCAAGCTCTTCCGTGTCCATAGGTGTATTCCTGATGTATCCATGGAGAGAGATGTATTACACGTCCTCTTCTCTGCCATCTTGTTCTCCTTCCCACTGTGGTTTTGATTTACATTTTCCTAAAAACTAATGATACTGAACACGTTTTCAAGTGCTTTGTACCCATTTATATACCTTCTTTGAAGAAATGTGTATGCAAGATCTTTGGCCAGATTTTAATTGGGTTGTTTAAGAGTTCTTCATATATTTTAGATGCTGAACCATTATCAGAAATATTATTTGCAAATATTTATACCATGCTACAGATAAATTTTTAACTTTTTTGATATTATCCTTTGATGAACTTTTCTTTTTTTTTTTTTTTAAAGGAAATCCAAAGTACTCTTTTTGCTTTTGTTTCTTGTATTTGGGTATCATAGTTAAGACTCAATTCCAAAGTCCAAAGTCAAAAAAATACTCCCATATTTTCCTTTAAGGTTTTTATAGTTTTAACTTAGGTGTTTACATTTAGGTGTTTGATCTGTTCTGATCAATTAATTTTTGTATATATGTGACATAGAAAAATTCATTGTATTGAATGTGGATATCCAGTTGTCCTAACACAAGTTATTTAAAAGGCTGTTCTTTATCCATTAAATGGTCTTGGCACACTTGTTTAGAATCAGTTGGCCATAGATATAATGATTAATTTCTGGCATATTGATTCTATTCCACTGGTCTATATGTCTAGCCTTATGCCAGTATCAAACTATTTAGATCACTGTAACATTGCAATATGTTTTGAAATCAGGAAAAGTGAGTTCTCCAACTCTCTTATCTTTTGAGATTTTCTTGGCAACCTAGGGTTGCTTGAAATTCTAGGTGCTATCAAACATTTTTGTAGAGACCACTAATCAAATTCTAAAGTGTATCTGAAAAGTCAAAAGACCTAGTGTAACTAATACACTAGTGAACAGGAAGGACAATGTTGAAGACTCAACTGTCTGAGATCTACTGTATTACTATTACTATTTGAGGCTTACTACAAAGCTAATCATGACAATTTGATGTCAGAGAAAAAACAGACATGTAGATTAACAGAACTAAATAGAAATCCCAGAAATAGATCTATCTATAGTCAAATGATCTTTGAAAAGGAGGAAAGACTATTTTAATGGAAAAGATAATATTTCAAAAAATATTGCTGCAATAATTAGACATTACTATGAAAAAATACCTGCACACAGGTCTTATGATTTTTACATAAATTAATTCAAAACACATAAATAAAATACAAAATCAAAAAATTTTTAACTTATTATTTTGCATTGTGGTATAGCTGATTAACAATGTTGAATATTTCAGGTAAACAGTGAAGGGACTCAGCTATAATATACATTTATCCATTCTCCCCTGAAACCCTCTCCTATCCAGGCTATCACAAAGCATCGAGCAGAGCTCCATGTGGTATAAAACTGGTCCTTGTTGATATCCATTTTAAATATGGCAGTACATACATGACCATTCCAAACTCTCTAATTATATCTTCCCCCTAGCAACCATAAGATCATTTTCTACATTTGTGAGTCTCTTTCTGTTTTGTAAGTAAGTTTATTAGGGTAATTTGTTTTTAGATTACACATATAAGGAAAATCATACAACATTTCTCCTTGTCTGACTTAATTCACTCAGTATGGTCCTCTCTAGGGCCATTCATGTTGCTGCAAATGGCATTATTTCATTCTTTTTAATGGCTGATTAATATTCCATTGTATATATATCCCACAAGATTTGTATCCATCCCTGTGTTGTTGGATATGTAGGCTCTTTTCATGTCATGGCTATTGTAAATATTGCTGCAATTAACACAGTGGTGTATGTATCCTTTTAGATCATGTTTTCTCTCAAAATATGCCTAGGAGTGGGATTGCAGGGTCATATTGTAGCCCTATTTTTCTATTTTTAATTTTTTAAGGGAGTTCCATACTGTTCTGCTTGGGGGCTGTATCAATTTACATTCTTATCAAGAGTGTAGAAGGGTTCCCTTTTTCCATGCTGCCTCCAGCATTTATTATTTGTTTTTTTTTTTTTTTTTCTTTTTATGATAACCATTCTTACTGCTGTGAGGTGATATTTCACTTTAGTTTTGACTTTCATTTCTCTAATAAATAGTGATGATGAACACATTTTCATGTGCCTCTTGTCCATCTGTATGTTTTGTTTGGAGAAATTTCTATTTACATCATCTGTCCACTCGTTGAGTGGGTTGCTTTATTGCTGTTAAGCGTCATGAGCTGTTCGTCAGTTTTGGAAACTAATCCCTTATTAGTTTCATCATTTGAAAATATTTTCTAATTGGTGTGTCTTCTTTTCATTTTGTTTATTGTTTCCTTTGTGGTGCAAAAGTTTTTCAAGTAGGTCTCATTTTTTATTTTTACTTTTATTTCCATTATTCTGATTGTTCTTCTTGTTCAGTCACTTAATTGTGTCCTATTCTTTGTGACCACATGGACCGCAGCACGTCAGACTTCCTTGTCCTTCAGTATCTAATGGAATTTACTCAAACTCATATCCACTGAGTTGGTGATGCCATCCAACTATCTCTTCCTCTGTTATCCTATTCTCCTCCTTCTATCAGTCTTTCTCAGCATCAGAGTCCTTTCCAATGAGTCTGCTCTTCACATCAGGTGGCCAAAGTATTGGAGCTTCGATTTCAGCAACAGCCCTTTCAATGAGAATCTAGCACTGATTTCCTTCCCAGTTGACTTGGTTTGATCTCCTTGCAGTCCAAGGAACTCTCAAGAGTCTTCTCCAAAACCACAGTTCAAAAGTATCAGTTCTTCAGCACTCAACTTTATGGTTCAACTCTCACATCCATACATGACTACTGGAAAAACCATAGCTTTGACTAGATGGACCTTTGTCAGCAAAGTAATGTCTCTGCTTTTTAATACACTGTCTAGGTTGGTCATGGACTTCCCTGAGAGCTCATCTGGTAAAGAATCTGCCTGCAATATGGGAGAAAGAAAGAAAGAAAAAGAAAGTGAAGTTGCTCAGTCGTGTCCAACTCTTTGCAACCCCATGGACTGTATCCCACCAGGCTTCTCCATCCATGGAATTTTCCAGGCTTGAGTACTGGAGTGGGTTGCCATTTCAATTCCTGGATCAGGAAGATTCACTGGAGAAGGATTAGGTTACCCACTCCAGTATTCTTGGGCTTCCCTTGTGACTCAGCTGGCAAAGAATCCACCTGCAATGTCAGACACCTGGGTTCGATCCTTGGGTTAGGAAGATCCCCTGGGGAAGGGAAAGGCTACACACTCCAGAATTCTAGCTTGGAGAATTCTATGGACTGTATAGCCCATGGGGTTTCACCAGGACCCAGAGACTGCACAGAGAATGAGCCAGACCTATGTTTGAGTCTTCTGTGGAGATACAGGTCAGCAGTGGCCTGCTGCAGGGGCAGAGACTCTGGGAGAACCTACCTGAGTGACGCAGCCTGTGGCATAAGCACTCTTGGAGGAGGTTGCCATGAATCCCACCATGGAACCATCGAGAAGACGAGCCATGAACTGCAGAACAACTCAGTTCAGTTCAGTTCAGTCGCTCAGTCTTGTCTGACTCTGACCCCGTGAATGCAGCACGCCAGGCCTCCCTGTCCATCACCAACTCCTGGAGTTCCACCAAAGAAATTCTCACACTGTTAAGAAAGTTCTAGGACTGACAACAGATTTCTCAATCTGGGGGATCTGGAAAAGGGATTGAGAACCACCAGAAACTTTGACTTTGGAGGCCAGTAGGATTTTATTAGAAAGCCTACACAGTACTGGGAAACAGACTCTTGGAGGGCACAAGCAAAATCTTGTGTGTGCCAGAACCCAGGGGAAAGGAGCAGTGACCCTAGGAGAAGCTGACCCAGACATGCCTGTGTGGGTTCAGGAATCTCTGGCACAGACATGGGTCAGAAGTGGTCTGCTGCAGAGTCGGGGGCCCTGACTGCAGCATTGATACATGGGACCTTTTGAGGAGGTCACCATTATCTTCATTACCTCCACCATAGTTTGGTCTCAGATCAAACAACAAGGAGGGAAACTAGCCCCTCCCATCAACAAAAAATTGAATTAAAGATTTGATGAGCATGGTGCCACCCATCACAACAAGACTTAGCTTCCCCCACAGGCAGTCTCTTCCAACAGAAAGCTTCCATAAGCCTCTTATCCTTATCTATCAGATTGCAGTCAGTCGGTCAGTTCAGTCACTCAGTCATGTTTGACCCTTTGAAACCCCATGGACTTTAGCACACCAGGCCTCCCTGTCCATCACCAACTCCCGGAGTTCAACCAAACTCATGTCCATTGAATCAGTGATGACATCCAACGATCTCATCCTCTGTCATCCCTTTCTCCTCCCACATTCAATCTTTCCCAACATCAGGGTCTTTTCAAATGAGTCAGCTCTTTTCATCAGGTGGCCAAAGTATTGGAGTTTCAGCTTCAGCATAAGTCCTTCCAATGAACGTTTAGGACTGATTTCCTTTAGGATGGACTGGGTGGATCACCATGAAGTCCAAGGGACTCTCAAGAGTCTTCTTCAATACCACAGTTTAAAAGCATCAATTCTTCAGTGCTCTGCTTTCTTTATAATCCAACTCTCACATCCATATACGACTACTGGAAAAACCATAGCCTTGACTAGAAGGACCTTTGTTGGCAAAGTAATGTCTCTGCTTTTTAATATGTTGTCTAGGTTGGTCATAACTTTTCTTCCAAGGAGTAAATGTCTTTTAATTTCATGGCTGCAGTCACCATCTGCAGTGATTTTGGAACACAAAAATAAAGTCTGCCACTGTTTGCACTGTTTCCCCATCTACTTGCCAGAATTGATGGGGCCAGATGCCATGATCTTAGTTTTCTGAATGTTGAGCTTTAAGCCAACTTTTTAATTCTCCTCTTTCACTTTCATCAAGAAGCTGTTTAGTTCTTCGTCACTTTCTGCAATAAGGGTAATGTCATCTGCATATCTGAAGTGAGTGAAGTCGCTCAGTCGTGTCCGACTCTTCGCGACCCCATAGACTGCAGCCTTCCAGGCTCCTCTGTCCATGGGATTTTCCAGGCAAGAGTACTGGAGTGGGGTGCCATTGCTATTTCTCCCAACAATCTTGATTCCAGCTTGTGCTTCATCCATTCCAGCATTTCTCATGATGTACTCTGCATATAAGTTAAATAAGCAGGGTGACAATATATAGCCTTCATGTACTCCTTTCCCAGTTTGGAACCAGTGTGTTTTTCCATGTCCAGTTCTAACTCTTGCTTCTTGACATGCATACAGATTTCTCAGGAGGCAGATAAGGTTGTCTGGCATTCCCATCTCTTAAAGAATTTTCCACAGTTTGTTGTGATTCAGTATACTCATAATGTGATACAGTATTACTAACTATAGTATAGATATTTTTAAATTTCACAAAGTTTTATGCCAGTGTCCATTATTTGTTTTCATACCTATTCAAGATTCCACATTGTATTTAGTTGCATTGACCATTTTCAGCTGCATGCAGCAAATTGATAAACCCTCTTGTCATTTTTATTCTGTTAAAAATATTTTCAATTTTTTGTTATGACTTTTTAGATATACCCATCATTTAAAAGTGAGCATTTAGTTTATAAATACATGGGGTATTTTAAGTATCTTTGATATTAATTTCTTATTTTGACATTAATTTCTCATTTAAACGCTTTCTTCTCTGAAAATACCCTCTGTGCTTTTTTAGTCTATTAAAGCTTTCAGTGGCTATGTCAAAGATCTCTCTTGATAAATGCCACATTGTACTTGAAAATATGAGGATCATTTTCAAATATCTTTTGATATCAGTTTCTAACATATTTCCACAGTGATAAGAGGACAGATTCTGTGTGGTTTCAATAACTTTAGACCATGAAATTTTTCACCTCATGTTATGTCCCTGAATATGTTTCAGTGTCTCCTAAGTTATAGTCTATGGGAACTGGAATAAATTTTTAATCCAGATGTTATGTGATAATTGTACATATCTTAATTATGTTGAATTGGTTCTAAATTCTTTTCAGGCCTACTATATATCCTTCTGCTTTCTGTCTATTCATTCTATTGCTTTTTTGAGTTTGATGTTGGAACTCCAACTAAAAATCTTAATTTACCTACTTAAAAAATAATTAAAATATATAGTGGAATTACAGGCACATTTGTTCTATATTTTCCAAATCTCCTGAAATGTATTATCATACATTTGTATTTAAAAAGGGGGGGAAATCTCTAAAAACTGGACAAAATATTTGAATAGACTATTAGACTATCTTCTATTTGAATAGAAGATATATAGTAGACAGAAAATAAGCATATAGACACTCAAAGTTTTTGGCATTAGATAATTTTGTATTGAAGTGAAGTACCATTACACAGTTATTAAGATGATTAAAACCCCCCAAATGCAAATGCCATACAACACATTTATTAATGGGGAAATTAAAAATGGTACAGGTGAGGAGGCAGTCCTAAGATGGTGGAGGAATAGGACAGGGAAACCACTTTTTCCCTCACAAATTCATCAAAAGAACATTTCAACGTTGAGTAAATTCCACAAAACAACTTCTGAATGCTGGCAGAAGACATCAGGCACCCAGAAAAGCAGCCCGTTGTCTTCGAAAGTAGGTAGGAAAAAATATAAAAAACAAAAAGAGAGACAAAAGAGGTAAGGACAGAGCTCTGTCCCAGGAAGGGAGTCTTAAAAAGAGAGAAGTTTCCAAACACCAGGAAACACTCTCACTGCCGAGTCTGTGGTGAGCCTGGGATCCATAGAGGGCAACATAACTGGGAGTAAAAATAAATAAATAATTTAAACTCACAGACTACGGGCCCAATGGTTACTCCACCAGTGGAGAAGCAGCACAGATGCCTGCATACACCACTAGCAAGCGGGAGCTGGGCAGGGAGGCGCGGGCTGCATGGCTTAGAGTAAGGATCTGGCCTGAATGCCCCAAGGGCAATCTGAGAGAACTAACTTGGGCTAGCAAACCAGAATGTGGGATAGCTACCACAGGAAAAGCCCTAAGACACTGCCAGGCCTGTGCACAGAACAAAGAACTGAACAGAAATAGCCGGCTGCAGACCATCCCCCTCCAGTGACAGGCAGCCAGAGCCAGAAGGGGGCAATCGCAGCCCCAGAGAGACATTATCTACCAAACTGCAAGCAGGCTTCTTTGCTAACTAAGACTTCTTGGGGTTCTGGACAGTCAACATCCATCTGAAAAGGTGCGCTGGTTATACACCCAGAAAACTGAGTTGCAGGGACGGGGGAGGTGGTAAGTCACAGCGACCACACTTGCCAAACAACTCATCACTTGAGCTGCTCAGACCTGGGAAGGGCACAAAACGCAGGCCCAACTGAGTCTGCACCTCTGAGGACTACCCGAGTGCCTGAACCTGAGCAGCTTAGACCTGGGAGGTGCATGCAACCCAGCGCCGGCTTCGGATGGTTCCTGGTGGAACAAACTAGAGCCTGAGCAGTGTGGGCAGGGAGAGTACACCTGCCGTGAGTGGGGGCAGGCCCAGTGTGGCTAAGACACTGCGAGCACACATCAGTGTTATTTGTTTTCAGTGTCCCTCCCTCCCCACAGAGCGACTGAACAAGTGAGCCTAAAAACGTGTCCACCACCACGCCCCTTGTTTCAGGGCAGAAATCAGACACTGAAGATACCAGCAAACAGAAGAAGCTAAAACAGAGGGAACCACCTTGGAAGTGACAGGTGCAATAGATTAAAACCCTGTCGTTGGTACCGACTACATAGGAAGGTGTCTATAGATCCTGAGAAATATAAGCTGAACCAAGGAACTATCCAAAAATGAACTGACCCCACAATACCCACAACAACACCAGAGAAAGCCCTAGATATATTTTTACTATTATTATGGTCATTCTTCCTTTTTTTTTTTTTAAGTCCTCTATTACTCCTTTAATTTTCACTTTTATAACCTACTATTACTTTGCAGGAAAAAAAGACCCTATTTTTTAAAAACAAACTTCATATATATTTTTTTCTATAATTTTTGTGACATTGTTATTTTTTCTTTCTTTTTTTTTCTTTTCTTTAATATTGTATTTTTGAAATTCCAAACTCTAGATTTTTATCTTTGCTTTTTCATATTTGTTATCAATTTTGTACCTTTAAGAACCCAATCTTCAGTACCCATTTTTACTTGGTAGCGAGATTACTGGTTTGACTGCTCTCTCCCCTTTGGACTCTCCTTTTTCTCCACCAGGTCGCCTCTGTCTCCTCCAGACTCCTCTCTTCTCTACCCAACTCTGTGAATCTCTGTGTGTTCCACACGGTGGAGAACACTGAGGGAACTGTTTACTGGCTGGATCTGTCTCTCTACTTTTGATTTACCCTTTTTATCCTCTTGGCCACATCTTTCTCCTTCCTCCCTCTTCTCTTCTCTGTATAACTCCATGAACATCTCTGAGTGGTCCAGTTGTGGAGTGCACATAAGGAAGTGATTACTGGCTAGCTTGCTCTCTTCTCTATTGACTCCATCTCATCTCATTCAAGTCACCTCTAACTCCCTCCTCCCTCTTCTCTTCTCCATGAAACTCTGTGAACCTCTCTGGGTGTCCCTCACTGTGGAGAAACTTTTCATCTTTAACCTAGATGTTTTATCAATGGTGCTGTACAGATGGAGAAATCTTGAGACTACTGTAAAAATAAGACTGAAAACCAGAAGCAGGAGGCTTAAGTCCAAATCTTGAGAACACTAGAGAACTCCTGACTCCAGTGAACATTAATTGACAGGAGCTCATCAAATGCCTCCATAGCTACACTGAAACTAAGCACCACCCAAGGGCCAACAAGTTCCAGAGAAAGACATAGCATACAAACTCTCCAGCAACACAGGAACACAGCCCTGAACTCCAATATACAGGCTGCCCAAAGATACTCCAAAACCATTGACATCTCATAACTCATTACTGGACACTTCATTGCACTCCAGAGGGAAGAAATCCAGCTCCACCCACCAGAATACCAACAAAAGTTTCCTTAACCAAGGAACCTTGACAAGCCACCTATACAACTCCACCCACAGCGAGGAAACGCCACAGTAAAGAGAACTCCACAAACTGCCAGAATACAAAAAGCCCACCCCAAACTCAGCAATATAAACAAAATGAAGAGACAGAGGAATACCAAGCAGGTAAAGGAACAGGATAAATGCCCACCAAACCAAACAAATGAGGAAGAGATAGGGAATCTATCTGATAAAGAATACTGAAAAATGATAGTGAAAATGATCCAAAATCTTGAAATCAAAATGGAATCACAAATAAATAGCCTGGAGAGAAGGATTGAAAAGATGCAAGAAATGTTTAACAAGGACCTAGAAGAAATAAAAAAAAAAAAAAAGAGTCAATATATAGTGAATAATGCAATAAATGAGATCAAAAAGACTCTGGAGGCAACAAATAGTAGAATAATGGAGGCAGAAGATAGGATTAGTGAAGTAGAAGATAGAATGGTAGAAATAAATGAATCAGAGTGGAAAAAAGAAAAATGAATTAAAAGAAATGAGGACAATCTCAGAGACCTCCAGGACAATATTAAACACCCCAAAATTTGAATCATAGGAGTCCCAGAGGAAGAAGACAAAAAGAAAGATCACGAGAAAATACTTGAGGAGATAATAGTTGAAAACTTCCCTAAAATGGGGAAGGAAATAATCACCCAAGTCCAAGAAACCCAGAAAGTCCCAAACAGGATAAATCCAAGGTGAAACACCCCAAAACACATATTAATCGAATTAACAAAGATCAAACACAAAGAACAAATATTAAAAGCAGCAAGGGAAAAACAAATAACACACAAGGGGTTTCCCATAAGGATAACAGCTGATCTTTCAATAGAAACTCTTCAGGCCAGGAAGGAATGGCAACACATACTTAAAGTGATGAAAGAAAATAACCTACAGCCCAGATTACTGTACCCAGCAAGGATCTCATTCAAATATGAAGGAGAAATCAAAAGCTTTACAGACAAGCAAAAGCTGAGAGGATTCAGCACCACTAAACCAGCTCTCCAACAAATACTAAAGGATATTCCCTAGACAGGAAACAAAAAAGGGTGTATAAACTTGAACCCAAAACAATAAATTAAATGGCAATGGGATCATACTAATCAATAATTACCTTAAACGTAAATGGGTTGAATGCCCCAACCAAAAGACTAAGACTGGCTGAATGGATACAAAAACAAGATCCCTATATATGTTGTCTACAAGAGACCCACCTCAAAACAGGGGACACATACAGACTGAAAGTGAAGGTCTGGTAAAAGCTATTCCACGCAAGTAGAGACCAAAAGAAAGCAGGAGTAGCAATACTTAGATAACATAGACTTTTTAAAAAAGGCTGTGAAAAGAGACAAAGAAGGACACTACACATCTGTGTCTCTTTTACTGTCTTGCATACAGGGTTATCATTACCATCTTTCTAAATTCCATATATATGTGTTAGTATACTGTATTGGTGTTTTTCTTTCTGGCTTACTTGACTCTGTATAATTGGCTCCAATTCATCCACCTCATTAGAACAGATTCAAATGTATTCTTTTTAATGGCTGAGTAAATGGACTCTGTGGGAGAGGGAGAGGGTGGGATGATTTGGGAGATGGCATTGAAACATGTATATTATCATGTAAGAAAAGAATTGCCAGTCTAGGTTAGATACAGGATACAGGATGCTTGGGGCTGATGCACTGCTGACTCAGAGAGATGATATGGGGAGAGGGGTGGGAGGGCGGTTCAGGATTGGGACCTCATGCACACCCATGGCAGATTCATGTCAATATATGGCAAAACCAATACAGTATTGTAAAGTAAAATAAAAATAAATAAATAATGGGGGAAAAAAAGGACACTACATAATGATCAAAGGATCAATCCAAAAAGATATAACAACCATAAATATATATGCATCGAACATAGGAGCACCCCAATATGTAAGACAAAATCTAACAAGTATGAAAGGGGAAATTAACAATAACACAATAACAGTGGGAGAAGTTAATACCCCACTCGCACCTATGGATAGATCAACTAAACAGAAAATGAACAAGGAAACACACACTTTAAATGATACAATAGACCAGTTTGACCTGATTAATATCTATCGGACATTTCACCCCAAAACAATGAATTTCACCTTTTTCTCAAGTGCACATGGAACCTTCTTCAAGATAGATCACATCCTCATTTCATTTCAGTTCAGTCGCTCAGTCATGTCCAACTCTTTGCGACCCCATGAATCGCAGCACGCCAGGCCTACCTGTCCATCACCAACTCCCGGAGTTCACTCAGACTCATGTCCATGGAGTCCGTGATACCATCCAGCCATCTCATCCTCGGTTGTCCCCTTCTCCTCCTGCCCCCAATCCCTCCCAGCATCAGAGTCTTTTCCAATGAGTCAACACTTCGCATGAGGTGGCCAAAGTATTGGAGTTTCAGCTTTAGCATCATTCCTTCCAAAGAAATCCCAGGGTTGATCTCCTTCAGAATGGACTGGTTGGATCTCCTTGCAGTCCAAGGGACTCTCAAGAGTCTTCTCCAACACCACACTTCAAAAGCATCAATTCTTCATGCAGCCAAAGATGGAGAAGCTCTATACAGTCAACAAAAACAAGACCAGGAGCTGACTGTGGCTCAGATCATGAACTCCTTATTACCAAATTCAGACTGAAATTGCAGAAAGTAGGGAAAACCGCTAGACCACTCAGGTATGACCTAAATCAAATTCCTTATGATTATACACTGGAAGTGAGAAATAGATTTAAGGGCCTAGATCTGATAGATAGAGTGCCTGATGAACTATGGAATCAGGTTCGTTACAGTGTGCAGGAGACATGGATCAAGACCATCCCCATGGAAAAGAAATGCAAAACAGAAAAATGGCTGCCTGAGGAGGCCTTACAAATAGCTGTGAAACGAAGAGAAGCAAAAAGCAAAGGAGAAAAGGAAAGATATAAGCACCTGAATGCAGAGTTCCAAAGAATAGCAAGAAGAGATAAGAAAGCCTTCTTCAGTGATCAATGCAAAGAAATAGAGGAAAAGAACAAAATGGGAAAAACTAGAGATCTCTTCAAGAACATTAGAGACACCAAGGGAACATTTCATACAAAGATTGACTCAATAAAGGGCAGAAATGGTATGGACCTAACAGAAGCAGAAGATAGTAAGAAGAGGTGGCAAGAATACACAGAAGAACTGTACAAAAAAGATCTTCACAACCCAGATAATCATGATGGTGTGATCACTAATCTAGAGATAAACATCCTGGAATGTGAAGTCAAATGGGCTTTGGAAATCATCACTATGAACAAAGCTAGTGGAGGTGATGGAACTCCAGTTGAGCTGTTTCAAATCCTGAAAGATGATGCTGTGAAAGTGCTGCACTCAATATGCCAGCAAATTTTGGAAAATTCAGCATTGGCCACAGGACTGGAAAAGGTCAATTATCATTCCAATTCCAAAGATCACATCCTGGACCACAAAATTAGCCTTGGTAAATTCAAAAAAATTGAAATCATTCCAACCATCTTTTCTGTTCACAATGTAGTAAGATTAGATCTCAATTACATGAGAAAATCAATAAAAATTTCAACATACAGAGGCTGAACAACACGCTTCTGAATAACCAACAAATCACAGAANTAAATTCAAAAAAATTGAAATCATTCCAACCATCTTTTCTGTTCACAATGTAGTAAGATTAGATCTCAATTACATGAGAAAATCAATAAAAATTTCAACATACAGAGGCTGAACAACACGCTTCTGAATAACCAACAAATCACAGAAGAAATCAAAAAAGAAATCAAAATTTGCATAGAAACGAATGAAAATGAAAACACAACAACCCAAAACCTGTGGGACACTGTAAAAGCAGTGCTAAGGGGAAAGTTCATAGCAATACAGGCATACCTCAAGAAACAAAAAAAAAAGTCAAAGAAATAATCTAACTCTACACCTAAGCAACTTGAAAAGGAAGAAATGAAGAACCCCAGGGTTAATAGAAGGAAAGAAATCTTAAAAAATTAGGGCAGAAATAAATGGAAAAGAAACAAAAGAGACCATAGCAAAAATCAACAAAGCCAAAAGCTGGTTCAAAAGCTGGATAAAGAAAATTGATAAACCATTAGCCAGACTCATCAAGAAAAAAAGGGAGAAAAATCAAATCAATACAATTAGAAATGAAAATGAGGAGATCACACCAGACAACACAGATATACAAAGGATCATAAGAGACTACTATCAGCAATTATATGCCAATAAAATGGACAATGTGGAAGAAATGGACAAATTCTTAGAGAAGTACAACTTTCCAAAACTGAATCAAGAAGAAATAGAACATCTTAAGAGAAACTGTAATCAGAAATCTTCCAGCAAACAGAAGCCCAGGTACAGACAGCTTCACAGCTGAATTCTACCAAAAATTTCAAGAAGAGCTAACACTTATCCTACTCAAACTCGTCCAGAAAATTGCAGAGGAAGGTAAACTTCCAAACTCATTCTGGGAGGCCACCATCACCCTAATACCAAAACATGACAAAGATACCACAAAAAAAGAAAACTACAGGCCAATATCACTGATGAACACAGATGCAAACATCCTTAACAGAATTCTAGCAATCAGAATCCAACAACACATTAAAAAGATCATACACCATGACCAAGTGGGCTTTATCCCAGGGATGCAAAGATTCTTCAATATCCACAAATCAATCAATGTAATTCACCACATTAACAAACGGAAAAATAAAAGCCATATGATTATCTCAATAGATGCAGAGAAGGCCTTTGACAAAATTCAACATCCATTTATGATACAAACTCTCCAGAAAGTAGGAATAGAAGGAACATACCTCAACATAATAAAAGCTATATATGACAAACCCACAGCAAACATTATCCTCAATGGTGAAAAATTGAAAGCATTTCCCCTAAAGTCAGGAACAAGACAAGCGTGCCCATGTTCACCACTACTATTCAACATAGTTTTGGAAGTTTTGGCCACAGCAGTCAGAGCAGAAAAAGAAATAAAAGGAATCCGAACTGGAAAAGAAGAAGTAAAACTCTCACTGTTTGCAGATGACATGATCCTCTACATAGAAAACCCTAAAGACTCCACCAGAAAATTACTAGAGCTAAGAAATGAATATAGTAAAGTTGCAGGATATAAAATCAACACACAGAAATCCCTTGCATTCCTATACACTAATAATGAGAAAACAGAAAGAGAAATTAAGGAAACAATTTAATTCACCACTGCAACAAAAAGAATACAATACTTTGGAATATATCTCCCTAAAGAAACTAAAGACCTATATATGGAAAACTATGAAACACTGATGAAAGAAATCAAAGAGGACACTAATAGATGGAGAAATATACCATGTTCATGGATCAGGAGAACCAATATAGTGAAAATGAGTATACTGCACAAAGCAATCTACAGATTCAGTGCAATCCCTATCAAGCTACCAACGGTATTTTTCACAGAGCTAGAACAAATAATTTCACAATTTGTATGGAAATACAAAAAACCTTGAATAGCCAAAGCAATCTTAAGAAAGAAAAATGGAACTGGAGGAATCAACCTGCCTGACTTCAGGCTCTACTACAAAGCCACACTCTTCAAGACAGTATGGTACTGGCACAAAGACAGAAATATAGATCAATGGAACAAAATAAAAAGCACAGAGATAAATCCACACACCTATGGACACCTTATCTTTGACAAACGAGGCAAGAATATACAATGGATTAAAAACCATCTCTTTAACAAATGGTGCTGGGAAAACTGGTCAACCACTTGTAAAAGAATGAAACTAGAACACTTTCTAACACCATACACAAAAATAAACTCCAAATGGATTAAAGATCTAAATGTAAGACCAGAAACTATAAAACTCCTAGAGGAGAACATAGGCAAAACACTCTCCGACATAAATCACAGCAGGATCCTCTATGACCCACCTCTCAGAATATTGGAAATAAAAGTACAAATAAACAAATGGGACCTAATTAAATTTAAAAGCTTCTGCATAACAAAGGAAACTCTAAGCAAGGTGAAAAGGCAGCCTTCAGAATGGGAGAAAATAATAGCATATGAAGCAGCTGACAAAGAACTAATCTCAAAAATATACCAGCACCTCCTGCAGCTTAATTTCAGAAAAATTAACTACCCATTCCAAAAATAGGTCAAAGAACTAAACAGACATTTCTCCAAAGAAGACATACAGATAGTTAACAAACACATGAAAAGATGCTCAACATCACTCATTATCAGAGAAATGCAAATCAAGACCACAATGAGGTACCATCTCACACCAGTCAGAATGGCTGTGATCCGAAAGTCTACAAACAATAAATGCTGGAGAGGGTGTGGAGAAAAGGGAACCCTCCTACAGTGTTGGTGGGAATGCAAACTAGTACAGCCACTATGGAGAACAGTGTGGAGATTCCTTAAAAAACTGGAAATAGAACTTGCATACAACCCAGCAAACCCACTGCTGGGCATACACACCAAGGAAACATGAATTGAAAGAGACACGTGTACCCCTATGTTCATTGCAGCACTGATTGTAATAGCCAGGACATGGAAGCAACCTAGACGCCCACTGGCAGATGTGTGGATAAGAAAGCTGTAGTACATATACACAGTGGAGTTTACTCAGTCATTAAAAAGAATTCATTTGAATCAGTTCTAATGAGGTAGATGAAACTGGAGTGTATTATACAGAGTGAAGTAAGCCAGAAAGAAAAACACCAATACAGTATACTAATGCATATATATGGAATTTAGAAAGATGGTAACGATAACCCTGTATGTGAGAGAGCAGAAGAGACACAGATGTATAGAACAGGCTTTTGGACTCTGTGGGAGAGGGAAAGGGTGGGATGATTTGGGACAATGGCATTGAAACATATATAATATCATATATGAAATGTATTGCCAATCCAGGTTTGATGCATGATACTGGATGCTTGGGGCTGTTACACTGGGACGACCCAGAGGGATGGTATGGGGAGGGAGGAGGGAGGGAGGTTTCATGATGGGGAGCATGTGTATACCTGTGGTGGATTCGTGTTGATGTATGGCAAAACCAATACAATATTGTAAAGTAATCAACCTCCAATTAAAATAAATTAAAAATAAATAAAAATAAAAGTGGTACAGATACTTTGAAATATGTTTTGGCATTTTCTTACAGTGCTATGCATAGTTTCAAACCAGTCAACCCTAAAGGAAATCAACCTTGAATATTCTTTGGAAGGACGGATGCTGAAGCTGATGCTCCAGTATTTTCACCACTTGATGCTAAGAGCCAACTCATTGGAAAAGACCCTGATGCTGGGGAAAATTGAAGGCAGGAGAAGGGGATGACAGTGAATGAGATGGTTCAATGGCATCACTGACTCAATGAACATGAACTTGAGAAAACTCTGGGAGTGGTGAAGGACAGGGAATCCTGGAGTGCTGCAGTCCATGGGGTCACAAAGTGTCAGATACGGCTTAGTACCTGATCAACAATAAATGAATAGTTTTACCATATCATACAAGAGCCATGCCCCTAGGTAATAACCAAGTTGATTTGGGAACTTATGTCCACATAAATACCTGCACATATGTGGCTTTATAGAAGCTTTATTCATAATTGCCCAAAACTAAAAGCAACTAAGATAATCTTCAGTGAGTAAATGAATAAGCAAACTGTGGTGTATTCATCGAATGGATAAGAAGAATCAGCACTTAAAATACACAAGTCTTCAAGCAATGAAAATACATAGATGAATCTTATATACATGTCATTAACTAAAAGCAGAGATTTAAAGATTACATATAATGTATAGTCTGTAAAGATTAAATATAATGTGATTTCATGATATGACATTCCAGAAAAGGCAAAACTACAGAGATAATAAAAATCAGTAGTTGCTAGGCAATTAGATTTAGGAGGCAGTGGAATAGGTGAAGCATATGGGATTTTTAAAGATGATTTTGTATGATACTATATTAGTAGATATTATGAACTGAATTGTATCTCCACAAAATTCATATATTGAAGTTCTATACCTCAGACAGTGAATATATTTGGAGAAAGAATTACAAACATTCAGTTAAATTAAAATGGCAACGTTAGGGTGAGGCCTAATGCAATATAACTGGTCTCATATAAGAAGACAAAAATTAGGACACAGAGGTACATAGAAGGAAGATTCTGTGAAGAAACAAGTATAAGATGACCATTTCCAAGTCAAACAGAAGGACCTCAGAAGAAACCATTCCTGCTGATACCTTAACCTTGGACTTCTAGCCTCCATAACTGTAAGAAAATAAATTTCTGTTAGTTAAACCTCTCATTTTGTGGTCCTTTTGTTATGGCCACAAAGGCCATGACAAACCAATACAGTAGATTCATGATGTTATTCCTTTTTCAAAACCTGCAAAACTTTACCACACAAAGAGTCAACCTGAATATCAGCAAAATTAAAAAAAAAAAAAATAGGAGATTAAATGACTGGCATGAAATGTGGAAAGTGACCAACAATCTAAATCTATTGCAAACGTATGCAACAGCTTCACTGACAGAAGTGGACAGAAAGCTGTTGACCTAAGTAATTTGGGAAATGTGTGCAAAAGAAAATGCATATAGCATGGGACTCTTAATGATAATATTTTTTCCCACAGGGATGACCAAGACAACCATCAAGTTTCCTTCAGCTTGACCCAACTTTAGACAAGCTTCTTTCTGCCTGTGGGTCCCTGATTTCCCTTTCTTACAGCATTTATTTAAAAAAAAAAAAAAAAACTTGTAGCTGTAAATTCTTGCTCTGTCCCTTTTAAAATGTATATAAATTTTCTCCCAGCATTTTGTTAGTTCTAAAACCAGGGAAATGTCTTTCTAAGAACCTGGAAACCATTCCTTTAAAATGCAGTCATCAAGGAAGATAGTGCTCTTTTCTCTGTGGGATAGAAAGAGCCTAACTTTGATGCCAATTAACAAACACAAGTGGTCTAATCACAAAGAAAAACATTTTCAAACCCATACATAAATCAATGTTGTCCACACATCTTACTGACCAACCTTCCCCCCAACTTCATCCAGTACTTTTCTATTGGTTCATCAGCAGTGGGACACTCCCCACCTTATGTTTCAGAGGAATTGAGTTCAGCCCTTTTCCCCTATTGCAATAATCTTGAATAAAGTCTTCTCTAGCTTGTCTGACTGTGCCCAGTGCATTTTTTACTTTGATAAGTGTTCAGTTCAGTCATTCAGTCGTGTCCAACCCTTTGCAACCCCATGCACTGTAGCACACCAGGCTTCCTGCCCATCAACAACTCTTGGAACTTGCTTAAACTCATGTCCATCGAGTCAGTGATGCCATCCAACCATCTCATCCTCTGTTGTCCCCTTCTCCGCCTGCCTTCAATCTTTCCCAGCATCAGGGTCTTTTCCAATGAGTCAGTTCCTTGCACCAGGTGGCCAAACTATTGGAGCTTCAGCTTCAGCATCAGTCTTTCCAATGTATATTCAGGACCGATTTCCTTTAGGATTGACCAGTTTGAAACTATGCATAGCACTGTAAGAAAATGCCAAAATATATTTCAAAGTGTCTGTACCATTTTTAATTTCCCCATCAATAAATGAGTATTTGCTCCATATTCTTGTTAGTATTTGGCATTTTTAGTTTGAGGGTTTTACAATTCTGATGTTATTCATAATGTTACTAATTAAGTAAATAAATAAATAAATGGGGGATGGTGGGAGCCATGTTCCTCACTGTTGAAAGAGTCATTTCCTAGGCAGGTTGATAAGAAGTCTAGGGGTCCCCCAGGAGAGAGGATCTGGAATTCTCAAGGAGGAAGAAAGGACAAACTTTTTTTTTTCCTTCTCTACATTCCTTAGGATTATGTAACAATAATGTATCTTGCCTGAGGACAGTCTCTGGATTAAACCTGCTGGCTAATTCTGTAAATTATGGAAGTAGACCTGTTCTTTACAAGGATTATATATCAATAATGTATTCTGCCTGAGGACAGTCTCTGGATTAAACCTTCTGGCTAATTCTGTTATCTTAAAATGTAAATTGTGGGAGTAGGTCTGGTGAGGTCTTTACAACCTCCAGACATTCTTTGGATTCATTGGAGAGTATATAACTTCATTGCTAACTCTAACAAGGAGGTACACTTTCTGCCCCCTTCTGATGCCTATGTCAGAAGCTTTCTCTATCTCCTTTACACTTAAATAAAACTTTATTACACAAAAGCTCTGAGCGATCAAGCCTCACCTCTAGCCCTGGATTGAATTTTTCTCCTCCAGGAATCCTGGTGTCATGATTCAACAACAACCTTTCACTGTCAGAGTGAATGTTTATAGATAATCATAGAATGACCCATGAAGTAAATGGATTAGGATCATAGAGATTGCTGTGAACTCATATTTAGCATAATATACACTTAGATAGTTGAGTAGGAATGTATATGTGTGTATATACATGTAAATATTTCATTGCTCTATTACATGAGAGTGACTGAAAGCAGTGAATCTTTATAGCAATGAGCGTGCCTAGCTCTACACCTTGGTTCCTAATACCATTCTCTAATAAAAATAAGCAGAACTCCTCAGAGAAATGACTGATTCTAGAACTAGGGCAAGAAATCTACGAAATGAACCTGGAGCATGTTGCAATGCCAGAAAGTGAGAAAGTGTTAAAAACAAACAAACAAAATCCACCATGGTGGGGAATATTTCAAAGGGATATAAAGGTTTGAGTGCCAGAACAAAACACAAAAAAATAGGTAAAAATAACTAAGGGAGTATTGGATTATAGCCCAAAGTACAGCATACATATCCATGGGTCCTTACTGATAGAAATAAGTGATATAATAAATAAATAAAAGGAAGAGAAGAGAAAAATCTACTGAGTTACAGAATTCCAAATAATTTATATAACTACTGTGCCTCACAGACTCTTAACTGGCCACTATGTAGGGACATTTATTCTAAAGAGCTCAATAAGAAAGCAGAGATAAAAACAGTAATTTTATGGTAAAGAAGGCAGACAAACACTTATCAGCCAGATGTTCAAGGTTAACATTAACAGTAAGTCATTTAATATGATGTGATGAAAATATTTTATCTCTGAAGTCTTTTTCCTAAAAACATATGACCTCAATAGAATCATGAGAAAAATATCAGACAAATTCTAATTCATGATATATAGGAATTATCTATACTATCTTTACAATACTTTTGTAAATGTAAAAATGTCCTAAAATAAAATGTTTATATTATTATAATTCCATTAATATTTTTGTCAAAATTTCTAATCTAATTTGAAAACTTGGTCTGGAAAGAAAATGTGATAAAACAGCAAAATAATTTTGAAAATAAAAAAGTGGATGATCTTACCCTCTGTGACAATGTGACATGTGCTCAGTCGTATTTGACTCTTTGTGATCACATAGACTGTAGCATACCAAGCTCCTCTGTCCATGGAAATTTCCAAGCAAGAATACTAGAGTGGGTTGCCATTTCCTCCTCCAGCATATTTCTCCAGATCAAATCTGCATCTTCTGTGTCTTCTGCATTGCAGATGGATTCTTAACCCATTACACCATCTGGGGAAGCCTTCTAAGTTATCATAATCAAGATTGTAGTACTGGAGAACTGATAGACTCATATATTAATAGAATAGAATAGAGTTTAGAAATAGAGACATGAAATACAGTCAATTAGATTTTAATAAGGATTCAAAGGCAATTGAATAGAGAAAATACTTTTTTTTTTTTTTTTCCAATAATGGTCTTGGAATTATTCAGTTTGGTTCAGTTCAGTCGCTCAGTCGTGTCTGACCTCTTTGTGACCCCATGAATCACAGCACACCAGGCCTCCCTGTCCATTACCATCTCTCAGAGTTCACTCAGACTCACGCCCATCGAGTCAGTGATGCCATCCAGCCATCTCATCCTCGGTCGTCCCCTTCTCCTCCTGCCCCCAATCCCTCCCAGCATCAGGGTCTTTTCCAATGAGTCAACTCTTCGCATGAGGTGGCCAGAGTACTAGAGTTTCAGCTTTAGCATCATTCCTTCCAAAGAAATCCCAGGGCTGATCTCCTACAGAATGGACTGGTTGGATCTCCTTGCAGTCCAAGGGACTCTGAAGAGTCTTCTGTATCCTTAAAAAAAAAAGCCTTGACCTATATGTGTCACTTTGTGCAAAAATAACTTAAAATAGATCATAGGTCTAAAGTTAAAAAGTAAAACTACAAAACTCCTGAGAAAAAAACACTTGAGAAAACGTTTACTGTGTATTTGAATTATTGAAGATTTTTATATACAACACCAAAAACATTATCCTAAAAAGAAAAAAAAATCTTCATAGGTCTTCATCAAAATTTTAAAAACTTTTGCTCTACAGAAGACATTGTTCAAAGGATGTAAAACACCTTATATACTAAGAGCATATATTTGTAAATCACAAATCTGACAAAGGACTTGTATTCAGAGCATACAAAGTACTCTCAAAACTAAACAGTAAAGAAATAACCCATTAAATAATTATTAAATGATTTTAACAAACCCTTGATCAAAGAAAAAACACAAATGGCTACTAAGTGCTGGTAAGGTTGCAGACTATTCTGAAATCTCACACTTCTAAATGGGATGCAAAATGCTAATGCTTCTTTGAAAATTAGCTCCCTGTTTCTTATAGTTCAAATATACACTCATACTTGTGACTCAGCAATCTATTAAGGATTCATCCAAGAGAAATAATAACATGTTAACCAAACACCCTGCATTTGAATGTTTTTAAGAGCATCAATCATAATTGCCAAGAACTGAAACAATTCAAATATCCCTCATCAGTTGAATGAATAAACAGACCATGGTATAGCCACAAAATGCAACATTATGCAACATTCAGGCTAATTACCAATTGATATACCCATCAGTGATAAATCTCAAATGCACTATTGTAAGAGAAAGAAGTCAAATTCTAAAGCTCACATTGTATATGATTCCATTTATATGGCATTCTAGAAAAGCCAAAATTATAAGGAGAATGACTAGATCACTGGTGGCCAGAGGTTATAGATAAAAAAGTTTATTTACAAGGGGGTAGAAAAAAGGAATATTTTGGGATGAGGGAACTTTTTCTTATCCTGATTGTAGTTATGCCTTTAAGACTCTATACACTTTCAAAATTCATAAGACTATTTTCCAAAAACCTGTGAATTTTGCTATATATAAATTTAAAAAGCTTAATAGTAAAAAAAAAATTTTAACAGTAGCCTATCCTTATAGTAGTAAGAAGGGTTTTATTTTTTTCATTCTACTTTTTTTTTCAGTCTAAAAACTTAACCAATGTATGACATTTACAGTTTGAAAAAATATATTAATTAAAGATATAGCCATAAAAACTAAACAAACAAGCAGTAACAACAACAACAAAAAAAGCTATAGACTTGTGAAGGAAGAGCTCAAACCACCCTTACACTGAGATTTTATGATAGCCTATATAAAACATTAAAAAAGAGCTACTGATAAAATCAAAACTAAAGAGTGACCCAAAGGCCCTGCCCTAAATCACAGGACTTAACTTGCCAGCAGGCCAGCCCCATCCTAAGACAACAGGGTGTGGCCAGACCCCAATGAAACAGATGTTGCACTCATGTTGCATATGGCAAAAATGACCTCCCTGAATGCAGGGCAAATGCCAGTCATCTCTTTAGCCAAAGATGGAGAAGCTCTATGCAGTCAGCAAAAAACAATATCTGGAGCTGACTGTGGCTCAGATCATCAGCTCCTTATTATAAAAATTAAGCTTAAATTGAAAAAAGTTAGGGGAACCACTAGGCCATTTGACCTAAATAAAATCCCTTATAATTATATAGTGGAGATGGTGACTAGATTCAAGGGATTAGATCTGGTGGATAGAGTGCCTGAAGAATTATGGACAGTGGTTCATAACATTGTATAGGAGGTGGTGAAAAAAACCATCTCAAAGGGGGGAAAAATGCAAGAAGGCAAAATGGTTCTCTGAGGAGACTTTACCAATAGCTGAGGAAAGAAGAGAAGTGAAAGGCAAAGAAGAAAGGAAAAGATATATCCAGCTGAATGCAGAGTTCCAGAGAATCACAAGGAGAGATAAGGCTTCTTCAGTGAACAAGGCAAAGAAATATAGGAAATAATACAGTGGAAAAAACTAGAGATCTCTTCAAGAAAATTGGAGATATCAAGAAAACATTTCATGCAAGGATGAGCATGATATAGGACAGAAATGGTAAGGACCTAAGAGAAGCAGAAGAGATTAAGAAGAGGTGGTAAGAATACACATAAGAACTGTACAAAAAAGGTCTTAATAACTCAGATAACCATGATGGTGTGGTCACTCATCTAGAGCCACACATCCTGGAGTGTGAGGTCAAGTGGGCCTTAGGAAGTATTACTATGAACAAAGCTAGTGGAGATGATGGAATTCCAGCTGAGTTATTTCAAATCCTAAAAGATGATGCTGCTAAGGTGCCACACTCTATATAGCAGCAAATTTGGAAAACTCAGAAGTGATCACAGGACTGGAAAAGGTTAGTTTTCATCCCAATCCCAAAGAAAACCAATACAAAAGAATGTTCAAACTACCATAAAATTGCACTCATTTCTCATGCTAGCAAGGTATTGCTCATAACTCTTCAAGTTAGGCTTCAGCAATACAAGAACTGGGAATAAGCTGGATTTAGAACTGAGAACAAGCTGAATTTAGCAATACATAAACTGAGATGTACAAGCTGGATTTTAAAATGGCAGAGGAAACAGAGATCAAATTGCCAGCATTCACTGGATCATAGAGAAACAAAGGGAATTTCAGAAAAATATCTACTTCTGTTTCATTGACTACACTAAAGCCTTTGTGTGGATTACAACAAACTGAGGAAAATTCTGAAGGACATTATCCATATCCTGAGAAGCATATACATTTCAAGAAACAACAAAGCTGGACATGGAACAATGGACTAATTCCAAATTAGGAGAGGAATATGCCAAAGCTGTATATTATGACCTTGTTATTTAACTTACATGCAGAGTACATCATGCAAAATGCCAGGCTGGATGAATCACAAGCTGGAATCAAGATTGCTGGGGAGAATGTCAATAACCTCAGATATTCAAATGATACCACTCTAATGGCAGAAAGTGAAGAACTAAAGAGCCTCTTGATGAAGGTGAAAGAAGAGAAAGAAAAAGCCAGCTTAAATTTCAACATTTAAGAAACTAAAATCATGGCTTCTGGTCCTATCACTTCATGGCATATAGAAGGGGAAAAAGTGGAAACAGTGACAGACTTTATTTTCTTGGACTCGAAAATAAGTGCAGATGGTGACTGTCAGTTCAGTTCAGTTCAGTCGCTCAGTCGTGTCTGACTCTTTGCGATCCCATGAATCGCAGCATGCCAGGCCATCACTTCCCTGTCCATCACCAAATCCCGGGGTTCAATCAGACTCACATCCATCGAGTCCGTGATGCCATCCAGCCATCTCATCCTCTGTCATCCCCTTCTCCTCCTGCCGCCAATACCTCCCAGCATCAGAGTCTTTTCCAATGAGTCAACTCTTCGCATGAGGTGGACAAAGTACTGGAGTTTCAGCTTCAGCATCATTCCTTCCAAAGAAATCCCAGGGCTGATCTCCTTCAGAATGGACTGGTTGGATCTCCTTGCAGTCCAAGGGTACTCTCAAGAGTCTTCTCCAACACCACAGTTCAAAAGCATCAATTCTTTGGTGCTCAGCCTTCTTCACAGTCCAACTCTCACATCCATACATGACTACTGGAAAAACAATAGCCTTGACTAGTCGGACCTTTGTTGGCAAAATAATGTCTCTGCTTTTCAATATGCTGTCTAGGTTGGTCATAACTTTTCTTCCAAGGAGTAAACATCGTTTAATTTCATGGCTGCAGTCACCATCTGCAGTGATTTTGGAGCCCCAAAAAAATGAAGTCTGACACTATTTCCACTCTTTTCTCCATCTATTTCCCATGAAGTGATGGGACCAGATGCCATGATCTTTTTTTTCTAAATGTTGAGCTTTAAGCCAACTTTTTCACTCTCCACTTTCACTTTTATCAAGAAGCTTTTTAGTTCCTCTTCACTTTCTGCCATAAGGGTGGTGTCATCTGCATATCTGATGGTGACTGGTAGTCATGAATTTAAAAGATACTTGCTCCTTGTAAGAAAAGCTATGAAAAATCTAGATAGTATATTAAAAAAGCAGAGACATAATTATGCCAAAAAGATGTGTGCATAGTCAAATCTATTTTCCAGTAGTAATTTTCAGATATGAGAACTGGACCATAAATAAGGCTGAACACCAAAGAACTGATGCTTTCAAATTGTGGTGCTGGAGAATATTGTTGAAGAGACTGCTTGGACTGCAAGATCAAACCAGTTAATCCTAATGGAAATCAACCCTACATATTCATTAGGAGGACTGATGCTAAATCTTTATTACTTTGGCCACCTTATGAGAAGAGCTGACTCATTGGAAAAGACCCTGATGCTGGGAAAGATTGAAGAAAGAAGGAGAAATGAGTTACAGAGGTTGAGATGGCTGTATGGCATCACTGACTCAATGGACATGAGTTTGAGGAAAGTCTGGGAGATAGTGAAGGACACGGAAGCCCTGCAGGCTGCAGTCCATGGGATCTCAAAGAGTCAAACAGAACTTAGTGGCTGAACAAGAGCAAACTCATACCTATAATGTCTAGACAGAATAAAAAATCAAAACATAAGATCCTTGTAAAATTCTTATATCATAAAGCAAATGTTCCAATTAAATATCACAACTAAAGAGAGAGCTTGCTAGATATAAGAATAGTATAACAAAAAATAGTATATCTATGTATCAGTAATCACCAAATATATTAAAAAATTCAAAATGGTTACAAAAACTACTAACAATCATAGATATAAGTACATGAAAGACAGTTGTTCAGTTCAGTTCAGTTCAGTTCAGTCACTCAGTCATATCTGACTCTTTGCTACCCCATGAGTCACAGCACACCAGGCCTCTCTGTCTATCACCAACTCCCAGAGTTCACTCAGACTCATGTCCATCAAGTCAGTGATGCCATCCAGCCATCTCATCCTCTGAGCATATCTGAGGTTATTGATATTTCTCCCAGCAATCTTGATTCCAGCTTGTGTTTCTTCCAGTCCAGCGTTTCTCATGATGTACTCTGCATAGAAGTTAAATAAGCAGGGTGACAATATACAGCCTTGACGTGCTCCTTTTCCTATTTGGAACCAGTCTGTTGTTCCATGTCCAGTTCTAACTGTTGCTTCCTCACCTGCATACAGATTTTTCAAGAGTTGTTGGGAAACTCTAAAATGATAACTGAAAGTCATTGCAGATAGCTTGTATATATGAAGAAATATGATATGTCCATAGATTTAAAGGTTCAAAATCATTAAAATGTTAATTATTCTAAAATCTATAAACTCAATGTCATTCTAATAAAGATTACATAAATATTTTCATGAATTTTTACACAATCCTTTATTTTATAAAGGGGCCAAAGGGGCAAAGATAACTCAGATAACTGTGAAGAAGAATGTGGTACCTGACTATAGCAAGACATATAATGAAATTGAGACAGTGGGATACTGATGTAAGGTCACATGTAGACTCAATGTAAGAACAGAAAACCCAGACACAAAATCATGCACACGTTCTATGTGACAAGTCAGTGCAGAATGCATAGGCCATTCAATACATGAAACGGAATTGATTAATTTTTTAAATATTTAAAAAGAAAACATAGGGAAATATTTTTCTGACATTGTAGGGAAGTGTTCCTTAAGAAGTTTCCAAAGGAACAATCCATTAAATTGAAGATTTATCAAGAAGATTGATCATTATGAGGAGAGAGCAAAGTAACCAAGATGGCATGTTCAGGCTTTTTCACCCCACTTTTTGTAAATAATGACTATGTAACAGGTGGGATCATTTATAGCACTGCACATGCGTGTCACAAGGAACTTGCTTGGTCATGGGCTGTTTTGTGCTATACAGATATATGAGCTTCACCTAGAATGCAGAGTCATTACTGCTGTGTCATGGCTGTGTCCACTGGGTCAGCCACGAGTAGAAAGAGGTTGTGCTGTGTTATGTTATGGCTGCTGCATCAGCCAGGAGAGAGGCTGTGTTATGGCTACCGTGCCAGCCAGGTCTGCAGTTCCTACGGCTCCTCAAGTCTCCTTCCAGTCTCTTAACTCGCACCTTGCCTACACTGGGTTCAGCAATCCATGCAGACAGTATGAACAGTGAGACATTTGTCATCAGAAACAGGATGACTAGTGATACAATTGACATAGTTGGCAGGATACCCAGCAGGTAGGGGAGCCTGAGGCTCCACAGAAGAAGAGTTGACAGGATACTCAGTGGGTAGGGAAGCATGAGGCTCCACTGCATGGAGGAAGTCAGTGGTCACCATACAGTGCCATGTGGCCATGATCCTGAAAGGTTGTTACTAAATCACAAAAGACTCCAGGATTCTTGGCCTCCAGAGGAGAGGAATTCAATCCGGGTCCAGTGACGAGGCTTGATCACTCAGAGCTTTTGTGTGATAAAGTTTTATTAAAGTATAAAAGAGATAGAGAAAGCTTCTGACATAGACATCAGAAGGGGGAAGAAAGTGTGTCCCCCTGCTATTCTTTAGCCAGATGTCATATAGCTATTAGCAGTATGCTAATTAGAGAAAGGAAATGTCTCAAAACTCAGAGAATGACACCAGGCCCCTCACCCACAACATGCATTGAGATGACATTGGCACCAGATGCGTCATCCTGGGCCATAAAACGATTGACATGAATCTTAAAGAAAGGCAGATTTCCAAGCAAATATATAGTTTCATTAACATAGTTTAGGGGAACAATGTATGAGTAAAACATACTGGTTTGTCAAGTCAGTTCTGAGGCTTTAGGCAGAACTGACTCGAAAAGAGTCTAGGGTAAATACATAGCATATAAACATCAATCAGTTCAGTTTAGTTGCTCAGTTGTGTCCGACTCTTTGCGACCCCATGAACCGCAGCACAGTGGGCCTCCCTGTTCATCAACAACTCACGGAGTCCACCCAAACCCATGTCCATTGAGTCGGTGATGACATCCAGCCATCATCCTCTGTCGGCCCCTTCTCCTCCTGCCCTCAATCTTTCCCAGCATCAGGGTCTTTTCCAATGAGTCAACTCTTCGCATCAGGTGGCCAAAATATTGGAGTTTCAGCTTAACATCAGTCCTTCCAATGAACAACCAGGATTAATCTCCTTTAGGATGGACTGGTTGGATCTCCTTGCAGCCCAAGGGACTCTCAAGAGTCTTCTCCAACACCACAGTTCAAAAGCATCAATTCTTCGGTGCTCAGCTTTTTTTTATAGTCCAACTCTCACTGGAAAAACCATAGCCTTGACTAGACGGACCTTTGTTGACAAAGTGTTGAATCTGCTTTTTAATAAGCTATCTAGGTTGGTCATAACTTTCCTTCCAAGGAGTAAGCGTCTTTTAATTTCATGGCTGCAATCATCATCTTCAGTGATTTTGGAGCCCAGAAAAATAAAGTCAGCCACTGTTTCCACTGTTTCCCCATCTATTTGCTGTGAAGTGATGGGACCGGATGTGATGATCTTAGTTTTCTGAATGTTTAGCTTTAAGCTAAATTTTTTACTCTCCTCTTTCTCAAACTTTGACCTAACCAATGCATTTTTCTTAAGGAAATGTTCATCTTAAGTTATGTTTATATGAGAGTGGAGAGCACATAAACATAGCTTAAGACAAACATTTCCATAAGAAAAATGCATTGGTTAGCACAAGGTTTGAGAAAAGTTAAGTTCAGGTGGAACCAGGTATCATTATGGCAACAGAATTTTAAGAGAAACCTCTTGTTATGTATAGAGAAGGAGAAAAAATATAACACTAGTTTGTTTCCTCCTGCTGCTTAAGAGAGAGATAACAAATGTGACTCTTGCAGCCTATTTCCTCTGTTTGGAGACCCCTGGCCTTCCAACCTGTTACCCTCTCAATCCTTTTGGCATGAGCTCTGGTGGAAGACTGGAAGGCAGTGGAGGATTCACTGGATAGCATTGAAAAGGCATTATGGGTGGTGGGTTTCCCAACAAGGCAGCATGAACAGCCACTGGCATCATGGGGTGGATTTTCTTGACTGCCCTGAAGGCGAAACTCTGTGATGTTGCACCAGTGCACAATGTGCAGAAACTCTTGGAAAGACTAGAGTGATGTACACTGGAATTAAACAAGAATCCTGTAGCCCTGAGGAACCCAGCATCTCTGACAAAGAGGCAGTAAGTGACTGTGATGATGAACATTATGAGACGGCAGGTCCCCTCTTGGCAACGAGACCTGTTGCACAGCAGGAAGTGAAGCATAAGCAGCTTATGGCCCAGGGTGTACATCCTCAAGGGGCCCCTAATGTGCCTGAATTCAAATGTATCAACCATATATACTCAGGCAGAGTTGGTCAACTTGGGTAAGTATTTTCAGCAAACGCAAGGGGAAACCTTGGCAGCTTGGCTTTTGTGACTCTGGGACACAGGGGTGGGCCCCATACCTGTAGAGTGTTTGTGGGTCCTTACTGAGAGAAGTAGAGGAATGGCATGTGAGATGCCATTTTGGAAAGTGTGAATGAAGACCCTGAAGAGGGCCCAAGCTGGCAGGAGTACTATCCAGGTTACAAGGGGCCAAACATGGGCTGATTCGTGTGGAGTAAAGTGTAAGAGTTCTGTCCTATGATGAGGGTACTGTAAGAATTAGAACAGTGCAGATGATGTAGATTTATAACAGTGTACTATAGCGGCTATGTCCTCAGATTTACAAGAGCGTAACCATGTGGGTGGGCTGTGAATGCACAAAAACCCCTTCCTTGAAGGGGTGGGCCCAGCGCCTGTCGGAGGTAGGGGTGTTGGGTTGTCGGTCTTTAATAAAAGCCCCATGGGATGAAGTTGCCCCTATGGAGGCTTTCCTGCAATTTTACAAAAACAAACAGTGGACTGGACTTGGCCACAGAAGATAAGGCACTCCACATGTGGTGATTGGCTCTTCTAGCCCCATGATGGCAAGGACTGTAACATGAGTTCCAGGTAATACCTGGAATTCGGTTTTGTTATGTATTTAGGATGTAATTGTTTGTTGTTGTAGTTACTGCTGTTGCAAGATGTAAATCCAAGGGTCAGTGTTACTTGCCAAGGGAATATTACAGAAGATGGACTGCGTATAGAATATGAGGCCAGAGACCCTGAAGGGGGTGGCATGTGGAAAGAAGAGCAAATTAGCCAAGATGGTATGTTCAGGCTCTCTCACCCCACGTTTTGTAAATAATGACTGTGTAACAGCTGAGATCGTTTATAGCACTGCACATGCACTTTACAAGGTACTCGCTTGGTCACAGGATGTTTTGTGCTTTACAGACATACGACCTCCACCTAGAAAGAGGGGTTATTATTGCTGTATCACAGCTGAGCCCGCTGGGTCAGGCACAAGAGGAAAGAGGCTGTGCTGTGCTAGGTTATGTTGTGGCTGCTGCTGTGGCTGCTGTGTCAGAGCCAGCAGAAAGGCTGTGTTACAGCTGCCATGTCAGCCAGGAGAGAATAAGCATGTCTGTAGTTCCTACAGCTCCTCAAGTCTCCTTCCAGCCTCTCAGCTCACACCTTGACTACTCTGGGTTCAGTGAACCATGTGGACAGTGTTAACAGCAAGACAACTGATGTCATGAACAGGATGAATGGTGATACAATCATTTTTGACATGTTAAAATAAAAACTTACACAAAAGACATAATAAACAATGTGAAATGACAGGGTAGAAAAGGAGAAGATAAGTAATACATGTAACTTTAAAGGCATTCATGTCAAATATAAGTGCCTAATAAATCAAAAGGGGAAAAGCAAACAATTCACTCAACAAATGAACAAAAGATATGAATAGAAAATTTGAATGGGCAATAAATATGGCAAAATGCTCAGCCTGTACCACTAATCCACGAAGGGCAAATTAAACCACAGTGAGGTACAATTTCTTACCCAACAGATTGGTTAAAACAAATCTGAAGAGGAAGAGTATTAAAACTGACAAGACCACTTTGGAGATGACTCTGGAGCTATCTGGCAAATTGAAAGGCCCATATACCATGTGATCAGCAAATCATTCTAATGTAGTTAACTAGCATCTTGGTTTCCAAATGCTTCTTACCTGGTTCCATGTAGAAACCCCATTTATTTATATTTTGTGTCAACAGAAGAAGCATATAGGTGTGTATGAGATATAATCTGATATATGTGTATATCTGTGAGTGTGCCTCCATGAAAAATACACATCTTTCTCCCATATGATGCACTGTTTGTTTGTTTGTTTGTTTTATTCCATCATCCCACCTTCTTTGAAATGCTGGCCTTAACCCACTACTTGATTTTATGATTCACTAATAGGTCAAGACTAGCTATTTGGAACACTTTCTACCCCTAAAGCTCTTATTCACACAAACTAGGAAACATGTATAAAAATTTTTACCATAATTCTTTTTGTAATAAACATTTGGAAACATCTTACATATCTCCAACAGAAAAAATATCAGGTTATTACTGTACATACACATCTGCAGTGTAAAAAAATTTAACATGTAGTAAAGGTTTGAAAACATGTTTGGGAATGCAGAAGCAGCCAAAGTTGGAAAGCAGATACTTCTGGTGGCCAGGGAGGGAAAAGGCATTCACAAGGCTTCAAATGTATATCTACAAAGTTGGGGTTTACAGAGAATACACAAAAAAATATTCCAACCATTAGCAAAGTATATTTTTCTGTACATTTTCTATTTTATAATTTTAATAGAAGCAAAAATACACATGAGCTTAGTTGCAAATGTGGAAGAGAGGCTTGGGGTAGTTGGAATAGGACAAATACCACATAACGTTTTTGTGTGCTGTTCTGCTTTGTTCTTGTCTGGAAAGCCTGATCCTTGCCCCCCAACCCATGTACTAGTCATTTCCCATTTATTCTATCTATTTAAGTTTTTTCAGTGATCATGACTGATGAGGATTATTACTCTCATCTCACAGATGAGGAAACTGAAGCTCAAAAAGTTGAGTATAACAACTTGCCTCCAGGCTTGGAACTCACAGTGGTGGAGCCAGTGTGCAAGCTTAGGGCCTAGAATGGCCTTCTCACTACATATAACTTTCTCTAGATGTCAGAAAGAAGACTGGGACTCAATGTAGGTCTCAGCACCGAGGTCACACCGTAGTGTACCAGCATGCTCCTATTCCTAAAACACAAAAACGCAGAGACATCATCTTTGGCTCAGTGGAAAATTCAAGTTTTCCCAAGTTGATCCTTGGTATCAAAGGATTCAGGGAAATCCCAGGCCTCATTGCCTTGGGGCCCAGGTGTTCTTAGTGAAGAGTCTCCCTAGAGTGGGACCCAGAATGTCAGCCTGACCATCAAATCCAGCGGCTAAAAGGAGGACCTGTGACAGGAGGGACTTAAGTCTGGGTTAGCAACCTAAAGATCTGGGGATCCATTGGCCTCCTGAGACTTGTTTCCTCCTGTGTAAGAAAGGAGTGATGCTGTGGGTGCTGTCTCCCAAGGGGACTTGATTTGATGAGGCAACAGGTATAAAAACACTCTGTGAACTGTGATACATAATATATTTGTAAGATTGTTATCTTTCACTATGTTTTGCAGGATTGCTCAAGAAGAAAAACAACTAAAAAATGTGAATCGGTGCCCTCTGAGAACCACAATTATTTGGTCCCATTGCCACAGTAACAAAGTGCTTAGTCCCACCAAGCTCCACCCAAGACAGATCTAGCCCATCCCAGCCTCCCTGGCACAGGGCAGCTCTCTGAATGAACCCTAGTTCCCCCATGGCCTTATACTTCAGAGCACTGGACCATCACTGTTTTCTCTGCTTGTTTTGGCCCCAGCAATGAGCCATCATAAATGTCTCAGGCCAGAGTAGCTCAGGCTTCCTCCTCAGGCCCACTACTGAGAAACAACATGCCAGTCAGCTCTGTATATCCCTCTTCCCACTATGGGACTATGGGAACAACAAGAAGAGGAATGTCTAAAACAGATGAATGTTTTAGATGAATTTACAAACTGCAGACCCCAGTGGCTGGGTCCAAGCCTGAAGTGCCAAGGCCACACTCAACAATGAGAATGATTTGAAATATGTCAGTAGTATTTGCTTATATTTTCCAACAAGGTCAAGCTTCCTCTTGTCCTTTGGAGCCCATGCCATTTTCCCCAAATACCAGGACACTTATCAGATACTGAAACATGAGCACATCTCCTAAAAAATGCTACACTTTCTTCATAGCCCTTCTCCTGTAGGGATCTGCTATTATGCTACAGACTGGGGAGCTTAAATGGATATTGTTTTTGCATGGTTCTGGAGGCTGGAATGGCTTATAGGTGGTTAACTTCTCCCTGTGTTTTCACAGTCTTCCTTCTGTGTGTCTGTGTGTCTGTGTCCTGATCTCTTTTTCTTATAAGGACTCCCATTATATTGGACTTAGACCCACACCAATAACCTTATTCTAACTTAATTTCTTCTTTAGAGGTTTTAAATCCAAGTATGGTTATATTTTCATGTATTAGGTTTGGGACTTCAATATACAAATTCTATAGGAGATACAATTTAGCCCATGGCAGTACAACTCTGCCTGTGCCCTGACTTCCCCATCTGGGTTAGCCCTGCTCCCGCTCAACCCCCTGCCTTTTGCCTCCTAACACCCTTTTGCTTTCCCACAAGGAAGCACTTGGAATGTTCTGAAGGCACTCTTGCTTTGTCTGCATCCAACCCTCTAACCTCCCTGCCCCAGAATACCAACCACTTGTCAGCAAGGTGCTCTCCTCCACTTGATGCTCATAAAAGGCTGGCACAGTCTGTGTGGTGGTCAGTGTGGAAGGCACTGCTGTATCTGACTGCTGTGTCAACCCTCTTTTCTTATCACCCAAGCAACAAATGCTGCTTGCTGTCGTTGAAATATTAAAGCAAGTTTGATCTTTGAAGTCCTGTTTCTAAAATTCCACACCACATTCTCATTGGGAAAACCCAAGAGAAGCCTGTAGATATTGACATATCTACCTTTTCATCTCTCTAAGCTCAAATAAAAGTCAGAGAGACTATTTCTTGCTACCTGCTTTTCAAGATCCTTTGTACCTGTCACATTCCCTGAGTCCCTGGATCTCTGACTGATGTCAACGAGGCTCAGCTCAAATACCATCTTCCCTGGGATTTTTTTCTAAGCAAAGAATTCTTCCAGCGTGCATCCTATATTTATTAATGGTATATCTAACTCTCAAGAATCTGCAAGCCTTTTGAGGGCAGAAAAACTCCCAGATTTATCTCAGTATGATGGAAAGATGGAATAATTCTCAATTTAGTTCAATTTCTCAGTTATGTCCAACTCTTTGTGACCCCGTGGACTGCAGCATGCCACGTTTCCCTGTGCATCAACAATTCCCAGAGCTTATTAAAACTCACTTCAATTGAGTCAGTGATGCCATCCAACTATCTCATCCTCTGTCATCCCCTTCTCCTCCTGTCTTCAATCTTTCCCAGCATCAGGGTCTTTTCCACTGAATCAGTTCTTCACATCAGGAGGCCAAAGTATTGGAGCTTCAGCATCAGTCCTTCCAATGAATATTCAGGACTGATTTCTTTCAGAATTGACTGGTTTAATCTCTTTACAGTCCAAGGGACTCTCGAGAGTCTTCTCCAACACCACAGTGCAAAATCAACAATTCTTCAGTTTTCAGCTTAGTTTTGGTCCAAATCTCATATCCATACATGACTACTGGAAACACCATAGCTTTGACTAGATGGATCTTCATTGGCAAAGTGATGTCTCTGCTTTTTAATATGATGTCTAGGTTGGTCATAGCTTTTCTTCCAAGGAGCAAGAGTCTTTTAATTTCCTGGCTGAAGTCACCATCTGCAGTGATTTTAGAGCCCAAGAAAATAAAGTCCCTCACTGTTTCCATTGTTTCCCCATCTATTTGCCATGAAGTGATGGAGCCAGATGTCATCATGTTAGTTTTTTGAATGTTGAGCTTTAAGCCAGCTTTTTCACTCTCCTCTTTCACTTTCATCAAGATGTTCTTTAGTTACTCTTTGCTTTCTGCCATAAGGGTGGTATCATCTGCATATCTGAGGTTATTAATATTTCTCCTGGCAATCTTATTCCAACTTGTGTTTCATCCAACCTGGCATTTTGCATGATGTACTCTGCATATATGTTAAAAAGCAGAGTGACAATATATAGCCTTGACATACTGCTTTCCCAATTTGGAACCAGTCCATTTTTCCATGTCTGGTTCTAACTGTTCTTGGCCTGCATACAGATTTCTCAGGAGGAAGATAAGGTGGTCTGGTGTTCCCATTTCTTGAAGAATTTTCCACTCTTTGCTGTGATCCACATAGTCAAAAGTTTTAGAGCAGTCAATGAACCAAACGTAGATGTTATTCTGGACTTCTCTTGCTTTTTCTGTGATCCAGTTTCAATGTTGGTGGTTTGATCTCTGGATCCTCTGCCCTTTCTAAATCCAGCTAAACATCTGAAAGTTCTTGGTTCATGTACTACTGAAGTCTTGCTTGGAGAACTTTGAGCATAAGTTTGCTAGCATGTGAGATGATGCAACTGTGCAATAGCTTGAACATTCTTTGGCATTATTTTCCTCTGTGATTGGAATGAAAACTGACCTTTTCCAGTAGTCACTGCTGAGGTTTCCAAGTTTGCTGGCATATTGAGTGCAGCACTTTAATTCCCTCACCTCCACCATCTTTGTTCGTAGTGATGCTTCCTAAGGCCAATTCACTTCACACTCCCTGATGTCTGGCTCCAGGTGAGTGATCATACCATCAGGGTTATCTGGGTCATTAAGATCTTTTTTGTATAGTTCTTCTGTGTATTCTTGACATATCTTCTTCATATCTTCTGCTTCTCTTAGGTCCATACTGTTTCTGTCCTTTATGCTGCCCATCTTTGCATGAAATGTTTCTTTGGTATCTCCAATTTTTTTGAAGAGAACTCTAGTCTCTCCCATTCTATTGTTTGAGTACCTCTGGAGGTACTCAAAAGTTGATGGAATTCCAGCTGAGCTATCTAAATCCTAAAAGATGATGTTGTTAAACTGCTGAACTCAATATGCCAGCAAATTTGGAAAACTCATTAGTGGACACAGGACTGGGAAAGGTAAGTTCTCATTCCAATCCCAAAGAAAGGCAAGGCCAAAGAATCTCAAACTACCATACAGTTGTGCTCATTTCACATGCTAGCAAGGTAATGCTTAAAGTCCTTCAAGCTAAGCTTCAATAGTACATGAATTGAGAACTTCCAGATGTCCAAGCTGGATATAAAAAAGGCAAATGAACCAGAGATCAAGTTGCTAACATCCACTGGATCATAGAAAAAGAAAGGGAATTCTAGAAAGTTATCTACTTCTGCTTCATTGACTATGCTAAAGGCTTTGACTGTGTGAATCACAATAAAGATTAAAAATTCTTAAAGAGATGGGAATACCAGATCATCTTACCTGCCTTCTGCCAAACCAGTATGCAGATCAAGAAGCAAGAGACCCAGTGATGGAAAAACAGATTTGTTCCAAATTGGTAAAGGAGTATGTCAAGGCTGTATATTATCTCCCTACTTATTTAACTTCTATGCAGAGTACCTCATGTGAAATGCCAGGGCAGATGAATCAAAAGATGGAATAACAATTGCTGGGAGAAATATCAATAACCTCAGATAGGCAGATGATAACACCCTTATGGCAGAAAGTGAAGAGAAACTAAAGAGCCTTTTCATGAAAGTGAAAAAGGAGAGTGAAAAAGCGGCTTAAAACCTATCATTCAAAAAACTAAGATCATGGCATCTGGTCCCACCACTTCATGACAAATAGATGGGGAAACAATGGAAACAGTGAGAGACTGTTTTCTTGGGCTCTAAAATCACTGCAGATGGTGACTTCAGCCAGGAAATTAAAAGACTCTTGCTCCTTGGAAGAAAATCTATGACCAACCTAGACATCATATTTAAAAGCAGAGACATCACTTTGCCAACAAAGGTCTGTCTAGTCAAAACTATGCTTTTTCCAGTAGTCTGTACTGATGTGAGTTTTGGACCTTAAATTAGGCTGAGTACTGAAGAACTGATGTTTTGAGTGTGGTGCTGGAGAAGACTTGAGAGTCCCTTGGACTGCAAGGAGATCAAACCAGTTAATCCTAAAGGAAATCAACTCTGAGTTTTCATTGGAAGGACTGTTACTGAAGCTGAAGCTCCAATACTTTGGCCACCTAATGCAAAGATTCAACTCACTGGAAAAGACTTTGAGCTGAGAAAGATTGAGGGCAGAAGGAGAAGTGTAGACAGAGAAGAGATAGTTGGATATCATCAAGGACTAGAGGAACAAGCGTTTGAGTCAACTTTGGGAGTTTCTGAAAGACAGGAAAGCCTGGTGTGCTGCAGTTCATGGGATCACAAAGAGTGAGACATGACTTAGTAACTGAACAGTGAACTACAACAATAAAAATTGTTTTAGTGGTGAAAGGATGAGTGAGTTTATATATGAAAGAAAAAGCTGGAGCCAAATTTGCCTTCTCTTCTAAGCATGCTCTGTATCTTTCTACCTTATAACTTTGTTATCTCCATCTGTCTGCCATGAATTCACTGAGCAACTGAACTGAACTGAATTGAATGAATAAAACAGTTACAAAAATGCTATAACTTATTCAAATGTTTTTCTTGAATCTAAAACACTATCTGGTACACATGGGTCTCAATAGAGTGGTAATGAATTACCTTGTTGCGAAGTAAAATGCTTCCTTAAATCACTGCAGAATTGTCATCTCATCATTACTCCTTCCTCTCGGTTATGGTGGGACATAAAAACATGTATTCATTTGTTTATTCATTCATTCATACAACACAGTGCCCTCATTTAATCCTGGGCTACAAGAGATGCAGAAGATGTTGTCTTTTTCTTCAAGTCACTTCCAGGTATTTGCAGACTGTATTGTGTAAATGCACAAAACTGCACCCACAAAAATCCACAGGTGCTCTGGGATCAGTGTCTAAAGAACCAGGAAATATATGGTAAGATATTCCTGGAGTCAAAAGGATGGTGGATAACATATCTAGGCCAAAATCAACCATAAACTCAACTTTAAAAAACAGTCTGAGAAGGGGAAGTGATGATTATAAAGGCAAGAGATGTGCCCTCCAGGCATGCCTGAGGGCTTCAGGAATTCAGGATGGCAGGAGTATTGAGGGTTAAGAAAAGGTGACATCAACAAAGGTAGAAAGCAAGCTGTGGTCAAATCATGAGGGGGCTGTGTGTCCTGCTTGTGTGTGTGTGTGTGTTAGTCGCTCAGTCGTGCCCGACTCTTTGCGACCCCATGGACTGCAATCCACCAGGTTCCTCTGTCCATGAGATTTTCTAGGCAAGGATACTGGAGTGGGTTGCCATTTCCTTCTCCAGGGGATCTTCCCAACCCAGGGATCGAACCCAGGTCTCCTGCACTGCAGGCAAATTCTCCTGCTTATGAACCTGCAATTCTGGTCAAAGCTGGCTTCATCCAGCTGCTTCAAATGCACAACTGCTCTTATCAAAGCAGGTCATAGAGGCACTAAAGAGTTCCACAGAGGAGGCTCCCCTGCCACCCCACAAAAAAGGCCTGCAGAAGAGTAAGCAGAGAGCCATGTTGAAGGTGAGCTGGGACCGAGGGAAGATAGACTAGGAAAGAAATGGTCAGAAGGCCATAGCAGGAATCCAGAGGATAAAGGACAGATGTGAGGTGGGGCAGAGTGAAGGAGAGACAGGTGTGAGAGTCTGCGTCCAAGACTCCATGGGAAGGGTGGAGTTTCACAAAGCTTTCTGTATTTTTTCCAACTGTTTATTCTACTCATGGTACTTATTTGACACTTCCATGTTAATATTTGCAAACTCCTCCTTGTGAATGGTAAATATTTGGAGGGTAGGTACTGTGTTTTATTCATCTATAATTATCAGCACTCTAGGGATCCCAATAAAAACATGCTGAATACATGTGTAAATGAGTCAGTGAATAAATAGTATCAAGTTAGAGTTTATTTTCATTCAGTCTCTTCCTAATCTAACCAGCAAGAAGCTTTTGAATTCTACGCAGACTCCCAAATCAGGGGGCAATTGATACAAACAGAGAAAGATTTGAAAGTTAAGCCAAGGCAAACAATGTTAAACTTTCATTGTGAGCACATAGAGGGCCAAGGTCAGACCTCACTGAGGTGTCTGCCATTTAGCACACTCACTTTTACATAAAAAGAAATTAATACTTGTCTGTTGCATGAATGAAAAGTTCATGAGTCAATGAAAATGATATGTTAGAAATAAAGAAAGTGTGACAGATAAGCCCATTTTAGTAGCTGTCAAAGTTTTGTGGATATGTTATGAATACATGGCCACCTAAACACAACAGAAGAACATGACTTTCAAAGATTAAACCTATATGTGTTTCTGTTATATAATTTATCTTAATTCATTTAAAGTCCTAAGTTCTTGAACACTGCTTCTTGTCTCAGGTATTATCTACTGTCCTATAATTAGTCCCTTGCTAATGGCTTCCCATGCACTACTCCTGGTTCAAGGAGTGGAACGTTGTGGATAAATAGTGATGGTAAACATTGGCACATGCTGGAATGGTGGGACACAGAACATGAGATTTTGCCAAAACTGTACTAAGCCTTCTGAGGTGCTGCTGCTGCTAAGTTGCTTCAGTCATGTCCGACTCTGTGCGACCCCATAGACGGCAGCTCACCAGGCTCCACCATCCCTGGGATTCTCCAAGCAAGAACACTGGAGTGAGTTGCCATTTCCTTCTCCAATGCATGAAGGTGAAAAGTGAAAGTGAAGTCGTTCAGTCATGTCCGACTCTTTGCGACCCCATGGACTGCAGCCTACCAGGCTCCTCCATCCATGGGATTTTCCAAGCAAGAGTACTGGAGTGGGGTGCCATTGCCTTCTCCATTCTGAGGTGCTAAGAGCTGGAAAATCATTTACTGTGTCAACCTTTGGCCCAATCACTTAATCTAAAAACATAATCTACTCATTATGCCATCAGGGAGCAATGAGAAAATGTAGATTAGGCATAATTCCAACTTTGCTACTCACAAGCTGGATAATCATGCATAAGTTTAAAGACTCTGGGTCTTATTTTCTTCCTCTGTGAAGTGAGAATCCTTATCAATCTGTGAAAATAATGTATCTGTGGCACCTAGCAAAGTGTCTATGAACAAAGTACATACAAATACATCCACATCTTCAACTCTCATTTCATTGATCTGCTCTGGATCCATATACAACTCCTATAAAACTGGGTGCTGAAAGGCAGTGACTTCAGGTTACTTCCTTCTGAACAGCCCCACACCATCAGTCTGTGTGCTGGTCAGAACTTGAAAGGGTCCCAAGGGCTCCAGGGGGCCACTCCTACTTACTCAGTCAACACTGATGTAGGTGCTGCTGTGGAGGGACTTTACAGTGAAAGTTTGTTTCCAAACTGGTTGAGCTTAAGACAAAAATTAGCTTTGGTGGGTCAGATCTGATCAGATGAGTCTTTCAAAGGTACTGGGCTCTTCCTTAAAAAAGAGATCTATGCCATGAGAGAAAGTCACCTCGAGGGATATCCTACCCTACTGACTTTGAAGATGTGGGTGGCCTCCAGGACTGAGAGAAGCCCCTAATGACTACTAGCAAGAAAATAGCCACAGGATTGAATTTTCACAACCATATGAGCTTAGAAGATCCCAAGCTCTAGATGAGACCATTACACTGCCAACACATTGATTTCATCTTCACAAGACTGAGTGTGGAGTTCAATCACGCTGTGCCCAGAATTTCAATCAACAGAATTGTGAGTTGTATTCTAAGCCACTAAGTTTATGGTCATTTGTTATGCATCAACAAAAAAAAAAATGAATGCACCCTAGTCCCTTTGCCAGTTTTACTTTCTTAAACTTTAATAGCATTCTCATTTTAAAACTTCAATAAAAATAAGATTCTTGCAATGTGATATATCAGAACCCAACTCTCCTTTAATACTCTACAAAGAATAGCTATAATGAGGCTGAAGACAATCCCACCAAGTGAACTGTGTCCTTCTATCATTTTGTGATGGTCATCATATTACTTTACTTTCTTAATAATGCTTATGCTCAGTTTTCTGAGAATTAAATTGATATATGCTTAGAGAAAAGTTTGAGGACACAGATAAGCAAAAATAAGAAAACATAAGTCATCAATAAGTTCACTCTCAGAAGCAATCCTTGTTAAATGTGTTGACAGCAATCTTTATACGGTTAAAAATTACAAACATAGGTGAGGATATGGAGAAAGTCCATTAAATATATATATATATATAATAAAAGCTAAAAAAATAATTCACACTCTTTCTCAGATTGACTATAACCCAATAACATTTTTTATTATTTGAGTTATTCTAAAAAGTTTCACAAAGCAGTACATTTCCTTGGTGGTGATGGTTTAGTAACTAAGTTGTGTGACTCTTTGTGACCACTATGGACTGTAGCCCACCAAGCTCCTCTGTCCATGGGATTTTCTAGGTAAAAATACTGGAGTGGGTTGCCATTTCCTTCTCCAGGGGTTCTTTCCAACCCAGGGGTTGAACCTGGGTCTCCAGCAATGCAGTCATATGATTCTTTACCTACTGAGCCACCAGGAAAGCCCACACATTTCCTTACGACCTGCAATAAATCCTGATAGTTTCTGATCTTTCATTAAAAAATATATATATATATATTCTTTGCATTCTATTAAAATGATTGCAATGCCCATTAATGTGTTGTTTACCTGTATTTTGAAAAACATTGCTATGTGCAATTTTGTATCCTGATTTTCTACTTCTCATCATTTTGTAAAAATTCCCAATACCATTGAAATTACTTAAGCATATTTTCAAAAACTTTATGATCTTAAATCTTACTGAGGTATCACTTATTTTATATTCTTATTCTACTATATTTGAATAGTGTTTCCTCAAAATTTAAATGAACATTTTTATTGACTATTCCTTAACATTAATAGCAAGAAGTGAACTCACTAGAAAGTATGCATCTCCCTTCTAAATAGTGTGGATGGAACCAGGTAAGGAAGCACAAATCACACAATTAAGTCATTTCATGCCCTTTCTCCTTGCACCCACACCTCCCCTGCACTTATCCAGTATACCAGGAAAAATAGAGTTTAGAGAACAGTGGTTCTCGGACATCATTGGCCTGAAGGCCAGATGCCTTGGAGGGAGTGCTATGCTGTGCTGTCTGGCCTAAGTAAGTGAGACAAGAAGGGCTTCCACCACAGGCACCTGAGCAGTGCCACAGTCGTCAGCTCACAGCTGCCAGATTGCTCTCATTGCTCATTAACTGTTAGCACTGTTAGTTCTAATAAACTGTGATTTTCATTGCTGCTAAAGCAGGTTGGCATCCTCTCCTCCCCAACAGACTGCTCCCCAAGCAACTGACATCCAAAGTAAGTACCCCTGCAGGAGCCAATATGCTTGCTCTACACTCTCATCTGCCTCCCCAAACCTGCCTCCTGCCTTGCAGAGCTTACAGGCAGCGGAAGACCTCACCACTCTCCTCTCTCCCTCCCTCTCTATCTCTCTCTCCCCCATCTCCACCCATCCCTCAATTAATCCAACAGTTAAAGCAGAAAACTTACTTCTGTCTGCAATATTTCAGTATGAGTGTAAATTTCCTGAAATAAGCAGCTGCTGGGTTGTTTCTAGGGGAGAACCTGCCCCTGTGTTTGTCACATGGTGACACCAGCTGAAGGCAGGGCTCATCTTACACAATAAAGGCCTCTGCAGAAGCCCTACACATTTTCATCCAAGGCTGCAAAGGTGAAGCTCTGATATTAGGGTGCAGGGAGGATACAGGGAGGGGGATTAGGCATGCATGTATGAGTCCAATTCAGCACATCTGTCCATTCACAGGAATGTTAAGGGATTACATTGTTTCACCTCTCAGTGCTTTTAACTTTGTGCCATTCTTTCCTTTCTGCTGCTGCTAAGTTATTTCAGCCATGTCCAACCCTGTGTGACCCCATAGATGGCAGCCCACCAGGCTCCCCCGTCCCTGGGATTCTCCAGGCAAGAACACTGGAGTGAGTTGCCATTTCCTTCTCCAATGCACGAAAGTGAAAAGTGAAAGGGAAGTCACTCAGTCGTGTCTGACCCTTAGCATGGACTGCAGCCTAACCAGACTCCTCCATCCATGGGATTTTCCAGGCAAGAGTACTAGAGTGGGGTGCCACTGCCTTCTCCTTTCTACTTTAGGCTAATTTCTATTTAGGCTATAAGGCTCAGTCCAGTTGTCTCCCCTGGAAAATTTCCTCTAACTTCTGTCTTCTGGGCTTCAATAGCACCCTCATGCACCACTCACAGGGGAGTGCTGTCACTCCTTAGCTTTTCTCAAGATAGCTTCTTAATTTACTTTTGTATCTGCAACATACATACTTTTGTATCCCCATCATGGCACTTTTCTGGTGGTTCAGAAGGTAAAGAATCTGCCTGCAATGCAGGAGACCTGGATTCAATCCCTAGGCCAGGGAAGATCCTCTGGAGAAGGGAATGACTACCCACTCCAGTATCCTTGCCTGGAGAATTCCATGGACAGAGGAGCCTGGCAGGCTACAGTTCATGGGGTCACAAAGAGTCAGACAGCAGACTGAGCGACTAACACTTTCACTTTTATCCACAGCATAGTTCCTGTCACAGGATGTGCTCAGTAAATGTTTACTGCAGTGAATTGAAAAGGTACAGAGTTATCTGTTCTTCCTATTGGAAGCCTTGAGGTTCCAATAGGAAAATGGACACTGTTGCTATTTCTCCCTTAATTTTGACTTCTAGGTGTTAATGGTGTCATTTGTCATAGTAAGACACAGCAAGATTTGCTGTAAGAACCACTGGGCTTGAAACAATAAAGACATGAAGCTGATTTTTTACCCATTTCCTCTGCATGACAAAGAAAGACTTGAAAATGGTTAAAGAATATGAAACGAGATTCATGGGTTCCCTGTAAATACCAGTTCCTGTGTAGTGACCATTTTACTCCTGACTCTGTGACATCAGATGGGGTATTTACTATTTTAAATAATCTGCAATTTCAACAATATTTTCTCTGCTTGAAGGCAATCAGAAGAAAGACTCTTGAAAAAAAAATCTCAGAAGAAAAAATTGAAAAGTGAGAAAGAAATATATCTAAAAACCAAGTCAGAAGAATCTTTTGCATCAAATGAGCCAAATAAGCATCCAGTTAAGATGTCCTTCCTGAACATGCAGAATTACTCGAATCATCTGCCTTGGTAAAGCCACCAGATCCAAAACCAGAAAGTGTACAAAATAACATACTAACTCTTAGTCCAGTTAAATAAGATACTAGAAAACCAGAATCCACCTTGGAAACATTAGTTAACCATGACATGGTTAACCACCATGAAACCAGGTGGTTTCCACACATTTTTTGAGAATCTAAATTCTATGGCTATTACTTTAATAACTTCAAATTCAGAGGGTATTCAGCAGCCTTTGGAAACCCAAGAAGTGCTTGAAATAATTACCAATTATCTTACTAACCCACACTTCACAAGTGATTCTGTGGAAATTAAGTCAGCACAGGAAAATGCATTCATATTCAGCACAATTACTCCAACAGTGAAGAATTAAACAGATAAAGAATCTGTTATTACAATTTTTGTACAAAACTTACAATTAATTCTTTTATACCTGCCCAAGAAACAGTGGAAACAGTGGGAATGGACATTAAAGACCTTGACACTGAAGACTCAAAGATATAGACTTTGAGACAGATGTTTTACAGATTGAGCATTTTTACTGCAGACCAATGTAAATAAGGAATATCCTTGGCAGAAAGTCTAAACTACATCCAAAGATAACTCCTTGAGTTACAAGAACAGCAAACTCTAGGGAGACTGACGTCTTTGGAAGCTCTTATAAGGCAGCTAAAACAGAAAAACTGGCTATCTAAAGAAAATTATAGAAAACTATTTCACAACATATGAAGTTATTATATAGATTAGAGAGGTTTTAAAGTTTGTGACTTTTACATAAGGTTTTTTTTTTGGCCAAACCAAATTATATGTAAAGTGAACTTATTCTTGTGTAAAATTCTTACCTTAATGAAGCTAAGAAAGTGTTCTAATGTTATGAACTTCATCCTGTCTTTGTTATGCTCATTTTTGAGAAAAACTAGAAAGTAGTTGGGTACAAGACATTTCATCACTTCTTAACATTCCAAATTTAAAGTAAAAATGTAGTGAATAAATAATATAATTAAGTCATAAACTGAGAGAACACAGATATGGTAAACAAGATCCCAGAATAGAAGTCAAGTTCAGGAATCAGTCCTGGTTCTACCATTAAGATGTGTCTTGGACAAGTTACTTATTGAGTCTCAGTCTCTAATTTGTAAAAGGAGGGGACATAACTAAATCTCTAACATAGGTTGTTTCTTTTATAGTTTCTTCCCTTTCTAGAAGATACTTTTAATAGAACAAATTTTCTATATGATAATCTTATACTTACACAAGAGTAAATGCTGGATAGAATTTTATATTATTAACTCATATTCTTCTCAATATTTATTAAATTATGTGTTGCTTGATGTATCACTGGTCATCCTGCTTGTGATGCCAGTTTTCTTCTGTATCTCGCTGTGCACACTGCTCATTGAACCCAGGGTGGGCAAGGTGTGAGCTAAGAGGCTGGAAGGAGACTAGAGCCAGGAGCCCCACAGCTGGAAGGAGACTCCTCCCCAAGGAGGAACTGAAGACACATTTATACTCTCCTGGCTGGCACAGGAACCATAACACAGCCTCTCTCTTCACTGGTGCAGCAGCCATACCACAGTTCTCCCCTCTTGTGGCTGACCCAATGGACACAGCCCTGAGGTAGCAGCAACTCCCCCCGCTTTATGGATGGAACTCACACATAAGCATACCACACACAACCCATGACCAAGCGAGTACCTCGTGACATGCATGCACAGTGATACAAATGATCTCAGCTATTCAGTTCAGTTCAGTTCAGTTCAGTCGCTCAGTCGTGTCCGACTCTTTGCGACCCCATGAATCGCAGCACGCCAGGCCTCCCTGTCCATCACCATCTCTCGGAGTTCACTCAGACTCACATCCATTGAGTCAGTGATGCCATCCAGCCATCTCATCCTCGGTCGTCCCCTTCTCCTCCTGCCCCCAATCCCTCCCAGCATCAGAGTCTTTTCCAATGAGTCAACTCTTCGCATGAGGTGGCCAAAGTACTGGAAAAAGGCAGAGGAACCAGAGATCAAATTGCCAACATCCGCTGGATCATGGAAAAAGCAAGAGAGTTCCAGAAAAACATCTACTTCTGCTTTATCGACTATGCCAAAGCCTTTGACTGTGTGGATCTCAGCTATTACACAGTCACTATTTAAGAAACATGGGGTGAGAGAGGCTGAACACGCCATCTTGGCTAATTTGCTCTCTCCCACATTTGATCTTTGGGCTATAATTTTTTGTATTATACAGCTTTCCTGGTGGCTCAGATGGTAAAGAATCCACCTGCAATGCAGGAGACCCAGGTTTGATCCCTGGGTTAGAAGATCCCTTGGAGAAGGACATGGAAGCCCACCTGAGTGTTCTTGCCTGGAGTGTCCCATGGACACAGGAGCCTGGAGGCTCAGAACCCATACACAGAACCCCTACAGTCCGTGAGGTCGCAAAGAGTTGGACACAACTGAGTGACTAATACTCTGTCATAGTAAAGAGTACTGAAAAGTTCTACTTTGTCTTATAAATTTTCTCCTTTGGTTTAAACAATAGAAATTTACTGTCTCGCAGTTCCAGAGGCTCCATGCCTGAAGTCAGGGTGTGGGCTTAGTGGGGTTCTTCTGAAGCCTGTGAAGGAAAAATCAGTTTTAGACTTCTGTCCTTGACGTGTAGGTGGCTGTGTCTTCCTCTACTTCTTCACAGTGTCTTCCCTCTATGTGTATCCATCTCTGTCCAAAATTTCCCTTTAAATTAGGACCCCAGCCATATTTTATTAGGAACCTGTCTAATGACTTTGGACTCAGTTTCAAGAACCTGAGCAATAACACAATGTTCCTAATTACACAACTTTATCACACACATTTAATAACCACATTTGCAATGACCCTATTACTAAATAAAGTCACATTTCAAGGTATTGGAGTTAGGACTTAAACACAAACTTTTAGGGGGAAAGGACACAGTTCCATCTATAACATATTCCAAATCATGACAAAGCAAAATTATTCTACAGGTCCTCAACTCTAAATCCAGTCCAGTCAAGTGCTTACTGCATAGACAGTAGATTAATGGCAGTACAATAGAAGGAACCCTCATTTCTCTGCTTTTGAGGATCTGCGGGTGGGATAACAGAATAATATCACCTGGCACACAGGGGCAGCCTATAAACACTTAAAGAATGTTGGTCTTGCTCTGGAAGTCAAGAGCCCTAGATTTTAGACTACTGGTTTCACCACTTGTTTACTGTATAGCATTGGGAATCCTGGGGACCTATCTGTCTTGTAATTTAGATCAAACAAGAAAAATATGATTACAGTAGGATGCAACGCAACTGAAACAACCCCATGCCTAAGGAAAGAGCTCTCTTGCCTCTGACATTATTCAGTTTGTGGGTTATGTTTGCTAAACAGATTTTAATTTCCGTCTGCCAAATCAAGTGAGAATTACTGTTTGTCATCGCCATTTTTAGGAAGCAGCATTTCTATGATTTCCCTTAAGCTATCTTCTTGGTTACAGGCATTTTTCTATTGTTTAGCCTGAAGAATAATGTGTCAAATAATGTCCAAGGACAAAAAGTCCATGGAGCTCATTCAGTACATGGAAAAACTGAGGCCACTGGTCTTACAGGTGATGTCATGATTTGACCTTCCAGTGGTATTGGAAGCCCCATTTATCAATATGATTTACCAACACTTTTCTTGTTTTGTCTACCCTATGATCCCTGCCACATACAACTAAACCTCTCTCAACCATCATGCAAAAACACTCTCAAACAGGGATTTCACATGTGGTGGAAGGGGAAGAGATGATCACTCTGAAAGTAACATAAGAAAGACTTTCAACTCTCGTTAGCATGTACACATTCACATCATATTAATCTTCCCATAGAGTCAGTGATGCCATCCAGCCATCTCATCCTCTGTCGTCCCCTTCTCCTCCTGCCCCCAATCCCTCCCAGCATCAGAGTCTTTTCCAATGAGTCAACTCTTCGCATGAGGTGGCCAAAGTACTGGAAAAAGGCAGAGGAACCAGAGATCAAATTGCCAACATCCGCTGGATCATGGAAAAAGCAAGAGAGTTCCAGAAAAACATCTACTTCTGCTTTATCGACTATGCCAAAGCCTTTGACTGTGTGGATCTCAGCTATTACACAGTCACTATTTAAGAAACATGGGGTGAGAGAGGCTGAACACGCCATCTTGGCTAATTTGCTCTCTCCCACATTTGATCTTTGGGCTATAATTTTTTGTATTATACAGCTTTCCTGGTGGCTCAGATGGTAAAGAATCCACCTGCAATGCAGGAGACCCAGGTTTGATCCCTGGGTTAGAAGATCCCTTGGAGAAGGACATGGAAGCCCACCTGAGTGTTCTTGCCTGGAGTGTCCCATGGACACAGGAGCCTGGAGGCTCAGAACCCATACACAGAACCCCTACAGTCCGTGAGGTCGCAAAGAGTTGGACACAACTGAGTGACTAATACTCTGTCATAGTAAAGAGTACTGAAAAGTTCTACTTTGTCTTATAAATTTTCTCCTTTGGTTTAAACAATAGAAATTTACTGTCTCACAGTTCCAGAGGCTCCATGCCTGAAGTCAGGGTGTGGGCTTAGTGGGGTTCTTCTGAAGCCTGTGAAGGAAAAATCAGTTTTAGACTTCTGTCCTTGACGTGTAGGTGGCTGTGTCTTCCTCTACTTCTTCACAGTGTCTTCCCTCTATGTGTATCCATCTCTGTCCAAAATTTCCCTTTAAATTAGGACCCCAGCCATATTTTATTAGGAACCTGTCTAATGACTTTGGACTCAGTTTCAAGAACCTGAGCAATAACACAATGTTCCTAATTACACAACTTTATCACACACATTTAATAACCACATTTGCAATGACCCTATTACTAAATAAAGTCACATTTCAAGGTATTGGAGTTAGGACTTAAACACAAACTTTTAGGGGGAAAGGACACAGTTCCATCTATAACATATTCCAAATCATGACAAAGCAAAATTATTCTACAGGTCCTCAACTCTAAATCCAGTCCAGTCAAGTGCTTACTGCATAGACAGTAGATTAATGGCAGTACAATAGAAGGAACCCTCATTTCTCTGCTTTTGAGGATCTGCGGGTGGGATAACAGAATAATATCACCTGGCACACAGGGGCAGCCTATAAACACTTAAAGAATGTTGGTCTTGCTCTGGAAGTCAAGAGCCCTAGATTTTAGACTACTGGTTTCACCACTTGTTTACTGTATAGCATTGGGAATCCTGGGGACCTATCTGTCTTGTAATTTAGATCAAACAAGAAAAATATGATTACAGTAGGATGCAACGCAACTGAAACAACCCCATGCCTAAGGAAAGAGCTCTCTTGCCTCTGACATTATTCAGTTTGTGGGTTATGTTTGCTAAACAGATTTTAATTTCCGTCTGCCAAATCAAGTGAGAATTACTGTTTGTCATCACCATTTTTAGGAAGCAGCATTTCTATGATTTCCCTTAAGCTATCTTCTTGGTTACAGGCATTTTTCTATTGTTTAGCCTGAAGAATAATGTGTCAAATAATGTCCAAGGACAAAAAGTCCATGGAGCTCATTCAGTACATGGAAAAACTGAGGCCACTGGTCTTACAGGTGATGTCATGATTTGACCTTCCAGTGGTATTGGAAGCCCCATTTATCAATATGATTTACCAACACTTTTCTTGTTTTGTCTACCCTATGATCCCTGCCACATACAACTAAACCTCTCTCAACCATCATGCAAAAACACTCTCAAACAGGGATTTCACATGTGGTGGAAGGGGAAGAGATGATCACTCTGAAAGTAACATAAGAAAGACTTTCAACTCTCGTTAGCATGTACACATTCACATCATATTAATCTTCCCATATAACAACTAAAAGACAATAAATTAAAACACTGTATTAGAGAATCATTGCTGTAAAGAAGCCTAAAAGTACTATACTCTAAAGAGGGATAAGTTCTTCCTGGGGAGTAGAAACTAGTAGCCACTTACTTGTGGTGGCATCTCTTGAGTGAGTGCATGGATAAGCAGAGGATTTGACTTGGTTCAGGAAAAACAGTGGATGGACTGGAATCTGTAAGAGTCCAGGATGAGAATGATTTTCCCCATAACACAATTGCTGAGTATAGTATATAAGTACCATGATGGAAGGCTGGGTACTGAGCAGATAAAGGAGAGAAAATTATTGGAATTTTTAAGGAACTCAAAGCTTCTACAGGAGGGGTCTATAATACACACAGGCCAAATCTCACTCTCAAGAAATTTAAGCAGGATTAACTAAAATTAACTAAATATGTATTCCAGACTTAGGTCACTCCTGATTAACCAAAATGATCACCTATCTGACAAAGGAAGATATAGTTTATTCTGGAAGGAAATAAGGCTTATTCTTATATTCAAATATCTTTTTAATAATTAAACTGAGATATCTTTGGCATACAAAAATTATATATATTTTAGGTACACAACTTGGTTTTTTGCTATATGTTCAGTTCAGTTTAGTCGCTCAGTCATGTCTGACTCTGTGCAAACCCATGAACTGCAGCATGCCAGGCCTCCCTGTCCATCACTAACTCCTGGAATCCACCCAAACCCATGTACATTGGGTCAATAATGCCATCCAACCATCTCATCCTCTGTTGTCCCCTTCTTCTCCTGCCCTCAATCTTTCCCAGCATCAGAGTCTTTTCCAATGAGTCAGCTCTGCACATCAGGTGGCCAAAGTATTGGAGTTACAGCCTCAACATCAGTCCTTTCAATGAATGCCCAGGATTGATCTCCTTTAGAATGGACTGATTGGATCTCCTTGCAGTCCAAGGGACTCAAGAGACTTCTCCACTACAGTTCAAAAGCATCAATTCTACTGCTCAGCTTTGTTTATAGTCTAACTCTCACATCCATACATGACTACTGGAAAAACCATAGTCTTGACTAGGTGAACCTCTGTTGGCAAAGTAATGTCTCTGCTTTTTAATTTGCTGTCTAGGTTGGTCATAACTTTCCTTCCAAGGAGTAAGCGTCTATTAATTTCATGGCTGCAATCACCATCTGCCGTGATTTTCAAGCCCAAAAAAATAAAGTAGGCCACTGTTTCCACTGTCTCCCCATCTATTTGCCATGAAGTGATGGGGCCAGATGTCATCATCTTAGTTTTTTGAATGTTGAGCTTTCAGCCAACTTTTTCACTCTCTTCTTTCATTTTCATCATGAGGCTCTTTAGTTCTTCTTCCCTTTCTGCCATAAGGGTGGTGTCATCTGCATATCTGAGGTTATTGATATTTCTCCTGGCAATCTTGATTCCAGCTTGTGCTTCCTCCAGCTCAGCATTTCTCATGATGTACTCTGCATATAAGTTAAATAAGCAGGGTGACAATATACAGCCTTGACGTACTCCTTTTCCTATTTGGAACCAATCTGTTGTTCCATGTCCAGTTCTAACTGTTGCTTCCTGACCTGTATACAGGTTTCTCCAAAGACAGATCAGGTAGTCTGGTATTCCCAGCACTTTCAGAATTTTCCACAGTTTATTCTGACACACAGTCAAAGTTTTGGCATAGTCAATAAAGCAGAAATAGACGTTTTTCTGAAACTCTCTTGCTTTTTCAATGACCCAGCAGATATTGGCAATTTGATCTCTGGTTCCTCTGGCTTTTCTAAAACCAGCTTGAACATCTGGAATTTCACAGTTAATCTAATTTGTAGAGTCTTCTCCTATATTGGTTGGAAGAGGGTGTTTGCTATGACCAGTGCGTTCTCTTTGCAGAACTCTGTTAGCCTTTGCCCTGCTTTATTCTGTAATCCAAGGCCAAATTTGCCTGTTACTCCAGGTGTTTCTTGACTTTGTACTTTTGCATTCCAGTCCGCTATAATGAAAAGGACATCTTTAGGGGTGTTAGTTCTAGCAGGTCTTATAGGCCTTCATAGAACCGTTGAACTTCAGCTTCTTCAGCATTACTGATCCGGGCATAGATTTGGATTACTGTGATATTGCATGGTTTGCCTTGGAAACAGAGATCAGTCTGTCTTTTTTGAGACTGCATCCAAGTACTGCATTTCGGACTCTTGTTGACCATGATGTCTACTCCATTTCTTCTAAGGGATTCTTGCCCACAGTAGTAGATATAATAGTCATCTGAGTTAAATTCACCCATTCCTTTCCATCTTAGTTCCCTGATTCCTAGAATGTTGATGTTCACTCTTATCTCCTGTTTGACCACTTCCAATTTGCCTTAGTTCATGGACTTGACATTCTAGGTTCCTATGTGATATTGCTCTTTACAGCATCGAATCTTGCTTCTATCACCAGTCCCATCCACAACTGGGTGTTGTTTTTGCTTTGGCTCCATCCCTTCTTTCTTTCTGGAGTTATTTCTCCACTGAGCTCCAGTAGCATATTGGGCACCTACTGACCTGGCGAGTTCATCTCTCAATGTCCTATCTTTTTGCCTTTTTTTTTTTTTTTTTTTTTTACTATTCATGGGGTTCTTGAGGCAAGAGTACTGAAGTGGTTTTCCATTCCCTTCTCCAGTGGACCACATTCTGTCAGACCTCTCCACCATGACCCGTCCGTCTTGGTGGTCCCACAGGGTATGGCTTAGTTTCATTGAGTTAAACAAAGCTGTGGTCTGTGTGATCAGATTGACTTGTTGTCTTTGATTGTGTTAACATTATGCTATATGTATACATTATAAAAGGATCACCACAATCAAGCTAAATAAGTTATTTATTACTTTTACATAGTTACCATTTTGTGTGTGTTTGTGTGCATTAAGAAGATTTAATTAAAGATTTATGTTCTTAGAAACTTTCAAGTACACAGTACAGTATTGTTCATTATTGTCACCATGCTATCCAATAATTATTGATCTTGCCTAACTGAAATTTCAGGCCCTTTGACTGGATCTCCTCAGTTCACCCTGGACCTGACAACCACCGTTCTACCCTGTGTTGTAAAAATTTGACTGTTTTAGACTCTCATATTAATGAGATCTTGCACTATTGCTTTTCTGTGTCAGGCTTATTTCACTTAGAATCATATCCTTCAGGTAGATCCATACTATTAAAGGCTGGGATTCCTTCCTTTAAAAATTCTGGTTAATATTCCATTTTATATACATATAAACCACATTGTCTTTCCATTCAGCCATCTTTTTGCTTTTTAATACTGCTCATGAGGTTCTCAAGGCAAGAATATTAGAGTGGTTTGTCATTCCCTTCTCCAGGGGACCATGATATTAACCCTTTATTCATTATGTGATTTGCAAATATTTTTTGTTGTTCTATACGTTAACTATGTTCACAGTTTCTGCCATGCAAAAACTTTTCATTTGGTGCAGTTTCATCTATCCATTTTCACTTTGTTGTCTTTGCTTTTGGTGTTATGACCAAAAATTGTTGTGAAGAAAAAGTGTCAGAAATACTTTCCCTATTTCCTTCTAGTAGCTTTACAGTTTCAGGTCTTACATTTAAGTCTTTAATCCATGTTGAATTGGTTTTGTATATGGTGTGAAATAAGGGCCCAGTTTCATTCTTCCTGATGTGAATATCAAGTTATCCCTGGGCCATTTAATGACGAGACTATTCTTTTCACATACTATGTGCTTGGCACCCTTGTTGAAGATCAGTTCAGTTCAGTCACTTGGTTGTGTCTGACTCTTTGCAGCCCCAAAGACTGCAGCACGCCAGGCTTTCCTGTCCATCACCAACTTCCAGAGCTTGCTCAAACTCATGTCCATTGAATCGGTGGTGCCATCCAACTACCTTATCTCTGTCATCCCCTTCTCCTCACACCATCAATCTTTCCCAGCATCAGAGTCTTTTCTAAGGAGTTAGTTCTTCACATTAGGTGGCCAAAATTTTAGAGTTTCAGCTTCAGCATCAGCTCTTCCAATGAATATTCAGAACTGATTCCCTTTAGGATGGACTGATTTGATCTCCTGTAGTCCAAGGGACTCTCAAGAGTCTTTTCCAACACCACAGTTCAAAAGCCACAATTCTTCGGTGCTCAGCTTTCTTTATAGTCCAACTCTCACACCCATACATGACTACTGGAAAAACCATAGCTTTGACTAGATGGACCATTATTGGTAAAGTAATGTCTCTGTTTTTTAATATGCTGTCTAGGTTGGTCATAGTTTTTCGTCCAAGGAGCAAACGTCTTTTAATTTCATGGCTGCAGTCACCATCTGCAGTGCTTTTGGAGCCCCCCAAAATAAAGTATCTCACTGTTTTTGCTTTTTCCCCATCTATTTGCCATGAAGTGATGGGACCAGATGCCATTTGTTGAAGATCAGTTGACTACAAATGTGTGTTTATTTCTTGGCTCTTAATTTCATTTCATTGGTCTATATGTCTCTTCTTATGTCACCACAATATTTTTATTATTGTATGTTTGTAATATATTTTGGAATGAGGGAGTGTTACACTTGCATTTTTCTTCTTCTTTCTCAAGATTGCTTTGGCTTTTCAGAGTCTTTTATAGGTCTATATGAATTTTAGGATCTTTTTCTATTTCTGTAAAGAATGAAATTGGAATTTTTGTAAGAATTGCATTGAATCTGTAGATCACTTAGCATAGTACAGATACTTAAACAATATCAATTCTCCCAATCCATGAAGACAGAATGCCTTTCCATTTATATGTGTCTTTAATTTCCTTCATTAACATTCTATTATTTTCAATGTATACATCGTTCAGATCCTTGGGTAAGTTTTTTCATAAGTATTTTATTCTCCTTGTTGCTCTGCAAATGGGATTGCTTTCTTAAATTCCACTTCAGATTATTTGCTGTTAGTGTATTGAAATTCAACTTATTTTTTCACCATCGTTATTTACTTATTTTAAACTTTTTATATTGTATTAGGATATAGCCAATTAACAATGCTGTGATACCTTCAAATGTCCAGCAAAGGGACTCAGCCTTACATATACATGTATTCACTCTCCCTTAAAATTACCTCCCATCCAGGCTGTCACACAACTTTGAGAAGAGTTCCATGTGCTATATAGTAAGTCCTTGTGGATTGTCCGTTTAAAATACAGCAGTGTGTACAGGCAACCAAAATTTGTTCTCTAAGTCCGTGAGTTCCTTTCTGTTTTGTAAGTAAGTTCACTTGTATCACTTGTTTTTAGATTCCACATTTAAAGGAGGTCATACTATGTTTCTCCCTCTCTGTCTGACTTATTTCACTCAGTATGACAATCTATGGGTCCATCATGGTTTCTGCAAATAGGATTATCTCATTCTTTTTAATGGCTGAGTAATATTCCATTGTATAAATGCACCATAAATTTCTTGGCTCTTAATTTCATTTCATTGGTCTATATGTCTCTTCTTATGTCACCACAATATTTTTATTATTGTATGTTTGTAATATATTTTGGAATGAGGGAGTGTTACACTTGCATTTTTCTTCTTCTTTCTCAAGATTGCTTTGGCTTTTCAGAGTCTTTTATAGGTCTATATGAATTTTAGGATCTTTTTCTATTTCTGTAAAGAATGAAATTGGAATTTTTGTAAGAATTGCATTGAATCTGTAGATCACTTAGCATAGTACAGATACTTAAACAATATCAATTCTCCCAATCCATGAAGACAGAATGCCTTTCCATTTATATGTGTCTTTAATTTCCTTCATTAACATTCTATTATTTTCAATGTATACATCGTTCAGATCCTTGGGTAAGTTTTTTCATAAGTATTTTATTCTCCTTGTTGCTCTGCAAATGGGATTGCTTTCTTAAATTCCACTTCAGATTATTTGCTGTTAGTGTATTGAAATTCAACTTATTTTTTCACCATCGTTATTTACTTATTTTAAACTTTTTATATTGTATTAGGATATAGCCAATTAACAATGCTGTGATACCTTCAAATGTCCAGCAAAGGGACTCAGCCTTACATATACATGTATTCACTCTCCCTTAAAATTACCTCCCATCCAGGCTGTCACACAACTTTGAGAAGAGTTCCATGTGCTATATAGTAAGTCCTTGTGGATTGTCCGTTTAAAATACAGCAGTGTGTACAGGCAACCAAAATTTGTTCTCTAAGTCCGTGAGTTCCTTTCTGTTTTGTAAGTAAGTTCACTTGTATCACTTGTTTTTAGATTCCACATTTAAAGGAGGTCATACTATGTTTCTCCCTCTCTGTCTGACTTATTTCACTCAGTATGACAATCTATGGGTCCATCATGGTTTCTGCAAATAGGATTATCTCATTCTTTTTAATGGCTGAGTAATATTCCATTGTATAAATGCACCATATCTCCTTTATTCATTTCTCTGTTGATGGATACTTAGGTTGCTTTCATGTCCTTTGCTATTGTAAAGAGTGCTTCAATGAACATTAGAGTGCAGGTATCCTTTTGGATCATGTTTTTCTCCAGATATATGCTCAGGAATGGAACTGAGGGTCATATGGTGCCTCTAGTGTTAGTTTATTCTCGAATCTCTATACTGTTCTCCATAGTGGTTGTACAATTCCCACCAACAGTGTAGGAGGGTTCTCTTCTCTCCAAACCCTCTCCAGCATTTATTGTTTGTGGTTTTTTTGATGATAGCTATTCTGGCTGATGTGAGGTGATAACTCATTGTAGTGTTGATTTGCATTTCTCAAATAATTAGTGATGTTGAACATCTTTTCATGTGCCTGTTGGCCATCTATATGTCTTCTTTGCAGAAATGTCTATTGAGATCTTCTGCCCATTTTTTTGAGTGGGTTGTTTGTTTTGATGCTGTTAAGCATCATGAGCTGTTTATAAATTCTGGAAACTAATCCCTCATTGCTCACATCATCTGCAAAATTTTCTCCCAATCTGTGTGCTGCCTTTTTAATTTTCTTATTGTTTCCTTTGCTGTACAAAAACTTGAATTTAAGTAGATCCCATTTGTTTATTTTTGTTTATAATTCCATTATTCTGAGAGATAGATGGAAAAAGATATTCCTGCCATTTATATTATACAGTTTTCTGCCTATGTTTTCCTCTAGGAGTTTTATAGACTTATTTCCAGTCTCACGTTTAGGTATTTAATCCATTTTGAGCTTTTTTGTGTGTATGGTGTTTAAAAAATTATCTAATTTTATTTTTAATGTGTAGCTGTTCAGTTTTCCCAAAACTTTTGTTGAAGAGACTGTCTTTCAATGTTGTGTAGTCTTGCCTCCTTTGTCATACCTTAATTGGCCGTAGGTACATGGGTTTATTTCTGGATTTCCTATCCTGCTCCATTAATCTATAATTCTATTTTTGTACCAGTACCATGCTGTTTTGATGACTGCTACTCTGTAGTTTACTCTGAAGTCGGGGAGCCTGATTACCTTTTAGCCCTGTTTTTCCTCTTTAATACTGCTTTAACTATTCAGGGTCCTTTGTGTCTGCATACATATTTTGAGATTTTTTTGTTCTACTTCTGTGAAAAATGCCATTGGTAATTTGATAAGGATTGTATTGAATCTGTAGTTGTCTTGGGTAGTATAGTCATTTGACAATATTGACTACTCCAATCCACAAGCATAGTATATCTTTCCATTTTACTGTGTCTTCTTTGACTTCTTTAATAAATATCTTATAGTGTTTGGAGTACAAGTCTTTTGTCTCCTTAGGTGGGTTTATTCTTAGATATTTTATTTTATATTTTATTTTATTTTATTTTAATGGAATTGTTTCTTGAATTTATCTTTCTGGTCTTTCATTATTAGTATAGAAACATACAGATTTCTGTGTATTAATTTTGTAATCTGCAACTTTACCATTTTCATTGATGAATCCTAGTAGTATTATAGTAGCATCTTTAAGTTCTTCTATGTATAGTATCACGTCATCTGCAAACAGTGACAGTTTAAGTTCTTCTTTTCCAATTTGGATTCTGTTTACTTCTTTTTCTTCTTTGATTGCTATACCTAGGACTTCCAAAACTATGCTGAATGAAAGTGGCAAGAGTGGACATCCTTGTCTTGTTCCTGGTCTTAGAGGAAAGCTTTCAACTTTTCACTATTGAGTATGATGTTAAATGTAGGTTTGTTATATATGGCCTTTATTATGTGGAGGTATATTCCCTAAATGCTCAATTTCTGGAAATTTTTATCATAAATGGGTGCTGAATTTTGTCAGAAACTTTTCTGCATCTATTGAGATGATCATAAATTGTTTTTATTCTTCAGTTTGTTGATGAGGTGTATCACATTGATTGATTTGTGGATATTGAAAAATACTTGCATCCCTGGGATGAATCCCACTCAGTCATGATGTATGATCTTTTTAATGTATTGTTGGATTCAGATTAGTAGTATTTATTCTGTTGAGGAATTTTACAGCTCTATTCATCAGTGATATTAGCCTGTAACTCTCTTTTTTTGTGGTATCTTCATTTGGTTTTGGTAACAGAGTGACCATGTCCTAATAGAATGAGCTTGGAAGTTTTCCTTTCTCTTGAGTTTTTTGGAGCAGTTTTAGGATAGTTGTTAACTCTGCTCTAAATGTTTGACAGAATTTGCCTATGAAGCCATCAAGTCCTAGACTTTTGTTTGTTGGAAGTTTTAAAATCAACGTTTCAATTTCAGTGCTGTGATTGGTCTGCTTATATATATATATATATATTTTTTTTTTTTACTTTATTTTACTTTACAATACTGTATTGGTTTTGCCATACATTGACACAAATCCACCACAGATGTACATGAGTTCCCAATCCTGAACCCCCCTCCCACCTCCCTCCCCATATCATCTCTCTGGATCGTCCCCGTGCACCAGCCCCAAGCATCCTGTATCCTGCATCAAACATAGACTGGCATTTCGTTTCTTACATGATAATATATACGTTTCAATGCCATTCTCCCACATTATCCCACCCTCTCCCTCTCCCTCAGAGTCCAAAAGTCCGTTCTATACATCTGTGTCTCTTTTGCTGTCTCACATAGAGGATTCAGTCTTGGGAGACTGCATGTTTCTAAGAATTTGTCCATTTTCCCCAAGTTATCCATTTTATCAGCATATATTTCATAGTAGTCTCTTATGATCACTTGTATTTCCATGGAGTCAATTGAAACTTCTCCTATTTTATTTCTAATTTTATTGACTTTAGTCTTCTCCCTTTTTTTCTTGATGAGTCTGGCTAATGGTTTACCAATTTTGTTTATCTTCTCAAAGAACCAGCTTTTAGCTTTATTGATCCTTGATGTTGATTTTTTTGTTGTTGTTCTTTTTAGTTTATTTCTGCTCTATGTATTAATTTTGTAATCTGCAACTTTACCATTTTCATTGATGAATCCTAGTAGTATTATAGTAGCATCTTTAAGTTCTTCTATGTATAGTATCACGTCATCTGCAAACAGTGACAGTTTAAGTTCTTCTTTTCCAATTTGGATTCTGTTTACTTCTTTTTCTTCTTTGATTGCTATACCTAGGACTTCCAAAACTATGCTGAATGAAAGTGGCAAGAGTGGACATCCTTGTCTTGTTCCTGGTCTTAGAGGAAAGCTTTCAACTTTTCACTATTGAGTATGATGTTAAATGTAGGTTTGTTATATATGGCCTTTATTATGTGGAGGTATATTCCCTAAATGCTCAATTTCTGGAAATTTTTATCATAAATGGGTGCTGAATTTTGTCAGAAACTTTTCTGCATCTATTGAGATGATCATAAATTGTTTTTATTCTTCAGTTTGTTGATGAGGTGTATCACATTGATTGATTTGTGGATATTGAAAAATACTTGCATCCCTGGGATGAATCCCACTCAGTCATGATGTATGATCTTTTTAATGTATTGTTGGATTCAGATTAGTAGTATTTATTCTGTTGAGGAATTTTACAGCTCTATTCATCAGTGATATTAGCCTGTAACTCTCTTTTTTTGTGGTATCTTCATTTGGTTTTGGTAACAGAGTGACCATGTCCTAATAGAATGAGCTTGGAAGTTTTCCTTTCTCTTGAGTTTTTTGGAGCAGTTTTAGGATAGTTGTTAACTCTGCTCTAAATGTTTGACAGAATTTGCCTATGAAGCCATCAAGTCCTAGACTTTTGTTTGTTGGAAGTTTTAAAATCAACGTTTCAATTTCAGTGCTGTGATTGGTCTGCTTATATATATATATATATATTTTTTTTTTTTACTTTATTTTACTTTACAATACTGTATTGGTTTTGCCATACATTGACACAAATCCACCACAGATGTACATGAGTTCCCAATCCTGAACCCCCCTCCCACCTCCCTCCCCATATCATCTCTCTGGATCGTCCCCGTGCACCAGCCCCAAGCATCCTGTATCCTGCATCAAACATAGACTGGCATTTCGTTTCTTACATGATAATATATACGTTTCAATGCCATTCTCCCACATTATCCCACCCTCTCCCTCTCCCTCAGAGTCCAAAAGTCCGTTCTATACATCTGTGTCTCTTTTGCTGTCTCACATAGAGGATTCAGTCTTGGGAGACTGCATGTTTCTAAGAATTTGTCCATTTTCCCCAAGTTATCCATTTTATCAGCATATATTTCATAGTAGTCTCTTATGATCACTTGTATTTCCATGGAGTCAATTGAAACTTCTCCTATTTTATTTCTAATTTTATTGACTTTAGTCTTCTCCCTTTTTTTCTTGATGAGTCTGGCTAATGGTTTACCAATTTTGTTTATCTTCTCAAAGAACCAGCTTTTAGTTTTATTGATCCTTGATGTTGATTTTTTTGTTGTTGTTCTTTTTAGTTTATTTCTGCTCTGATGTTTATGATTTACTTCCTTCTACTAATGTTAGGTTTAGTTTGTTTTTCTTTCTCTAGTTGTTTTAGGTGTAAGGTTAGGTGGTTTATTTGAGATTTTTTTTTTCTTGTTTCTTGAGGTAAGATTGAATTGCTATAAACTTTCCTCTAAGAACTACTTTTCTGCATCTCAAAGGTTTCATACCATTATGCTTCAACTTTCATTTATTTCAAAGTATTTTTTATTTCATCTTTGATTTCTTCAGTATCCATTAGTTGTTTAGCAGCATACTGTTTAGCCTCCACATGCTTCTGCTTTTTATAGATTTTTTTTTTGTAATTTCCTGCTAATGTCATAATGTGATAAGAAAAGATGCTTGATGTGATGTCAATTTTCTTACATTTTTCCAAGGCTCATCTTGTCACCAAGCATGTGGTAAATCCTGGAGAATGTTCCCTGTAGACATGAGAAGAATGTGTACTCTGATGCTTTTGAATGGAATGCTCTATATATGTCAGTTAAGTCCACGTGGTCTAAAGGGTCTTTAAAGACTGTGTTTTGCAAATTGTCAGTCTGGTTGATCTTTCCATTGATGAAAGTAACATGACAAAGTCCCCACTATTATTTTGCCAGTGTCAATGTCCTCCTTTAAAGTTGTTGGTATCTGCCTTACCTGTTGAAGTGCTCCTATGTTGAACTGACAAACTGGAATCATGTATAGATGTGAGAGTTGGACTATAAGAAAGCTGAGCACTGAATAATTGATGCTTTTGAACTGTGGTGCTGCAGAAGACTCTTGAGAGTCCCTTGGGCTGCAAGAAGACCCAACCAGTCCATCCTAAAGGAAATCAGTCCTGAATATTCATTGGAGGGACTGATGCTGAAGCTGAAACTCCAACACTTTGGCCACCTGATAGGAAGAGCTGACTCATTGGAAGAGACCCTGATACTGGGAAAGATTGAAGGCAGAAGGAAAAGGGGACAACAGAGGATGAGATGGTTGGATGGCATGACCAACTCTATGTAGATAAGTTTGACTAGGCTCGAGGAGTTAGTGATGAACAAGGAAACCTGGCATGCTGAAGTCCATGGGGTCACAAAGAGTCGGACATGACTGAGCAACTGAACAGCAATAACAATCAATATGTATGATCCTATTATCATTTTCTTGATGGTTTTTGGTTTGCTTTTTGTAAGTCTTTCCCTTCTTTTGTGAGTTCTGCCTAGAGTAGTAGCTTTAGCATTTGTTGTAAACCTGATTTGGTAGACCTGAATCCTCTTAACTTTTCTTGTCTGTAAAACATTTGATTACTCCATCAAATCTGAATAAAAATCTTGATGGTACAGTAGTCTTGGCTATAGGTTCTTCCATTTCATCAGTTTAAATATACTGTGTCATTCCCTTCTGACATATTGTTTCTGTTGAGAAATCAGTTGATAATGCTATGAGAGTTCTCTTGTATGTCATTTGTCATTTTCCCTTTGTTGTTTTTAATAATTTAACTTTTTCTTTAATTTTGTCACTTTGATTACTATGTGTCTTGGCATGTTCCTCCTTGTGTTTATCTTGTCTAGAACTCTTGTGCTTCCTGGACTTGGTTAACTATTTGCATACCCAATGTTATGGAAGTTTTCAGCTATTATTTCTTTAAATATTTTGTCAGGTCCTTTCTCTCTTTTCTCCTTGTGGGGCCCCTATAATGTGAATGTTGGTGAATGTAATGTTGTCCCAGAGGTCTCAGGCTGTCTTTATTTACTTTTTTTTAAAATTCTTTTGTCTATATTATGTTTTTGGCAGTGGTTTCCACCATTCTGCCTTCCAGGTCGCTTATTCATTCTTCTGCCTCAGTGATTCTGCTATTGAATCTTTTCTAGTGCATTGTTCCAGAGAAAGCAATGGCAGCTCACTCCAGTACTCTTGCCTGGGAAATCCCATGGGTGGAAGAGCCTGGTAAGCTGCAGTCCATGGGGTTGCTAAGAGTTGGGCACGATTGAGTGGCTTCAATTTCACTTTTCACTTTCGTGCACTGGAGAAGGAAATGGCAAACCACTCCAGTGTTCTTGCCTGGAGAATCACAGGGACGGCGGAGCCTGGTGGACTGCCATCTATGGGGTCGCACAGAGTCAGACACGACTGAAGCAACTTAGCAGCAGCAGCAGCACTGCATTGTTCATCTCTGTTTGTTTATTCTTTAGTCCTTCTATGTCTTTGGTAAACATTTCTTGCGTATTCCCCATTGTTTTTCCTGGGATCTTGGATCATCTTCACCATCATTTTTCTGAATCCTTTTTCTGGAAAGTTGCCTATCTCCACTCCATTTAGTTATTTTTCTGGGGTTTTATCTTGTCCCTTCACCTGGGACATAATCCTCTGCCTTTTCATTTATATTAACTTACTACTTTGGTGGTTTTCATTCTGGAGGTTGCAGGACTATACTTCTTGCTTCCTCTGTCTGTCCTCTGGTGGACGAGGCTAAGTAGCTCATGTGAGTTTCCTGATGGGAGAGACTGATGATGGGAAAAACTGGATCTTGCTCTGTTGGGAAGGGCCTTTCTCACTAAAAGTTTAATTTGATTGTCTGCTGATGAGTAGAGATGCTATTTTTTGGTCTGAGGTGACCCAGTCCTGGAGTCTACAAGCTCTATGGTAGGGTTAATTGAGACATCCAAGAAGGTTCATGCCAAGGGGCATATCCCTGACTGCCTCTGCCAGTGCCACTGTCTCCACAGTGAGCCACTACCAACTCACGCCTTCACAGGAAATCCTCCAAGACTAGCAGGTAGGTCTGGTTCAATCTCCCACTGGGTCACTGCTACTTTCCTCTTTGTCCTGGTGTGTACAAGACTGTCTTTTAGCCTCTAAGAATTGTGGTGTGCACAAGGTTGCTTTTTTAGCCTCCAAGAGTTGAGTCTGTGCTTCCCCCAATCCTGTGGAAGTCCTGCAATCAAATTCTGATAGCCTTCAAAGTCTGATTCTCTGGGGATTCCTCATCTGTTTGATGAGTCCCCTGGCTGGGAAGCCTGATGTGAGGCTTAGATTCTTCACAACAGTGGAGAACTTATTTTGTATTATTATTCTCCAGTTTGTGGGTTGTCCACCTGGTTGGTATAGAATTTGATTTTATCATGGTTGTGCCCCTCTTACTATCTTGTTGCTACTTCTCCTTTGTCCCTGGATATGGGGTGTCTTTTTTCTGATGGGTTCTAGCATCCTCTTGTCAAAGGTTGTTCAACATCTGGTGGCAACTTTGGTGAATTCACAGGTCTTGTGTGTATGTGTATATATATGTCATGACAAATATAGAGTTATTTTTCTTCCTTTCTGACTTGCATGCCTTTTATTTCTTTTTCCTGTTTAACTGATCCAGCAAGGGATTCTAGTATTACATTGAATAGGAATGGTCAAAGTGTGTATCTTTGTCTCATGTCATATTAAGGAAAAGAATCTTTAAATTTTTCCCATTGACTATAATGTTAGCTGTGGGTTTTCTATATGCTCTTTATTGTGCTGAAGCTGATTTCTTCTATACCTATTTTGCCAAGAGTTTTTTTTTTTTTTCTTTTGTTTTGTTTTGTTTACCATGAATGGTTGCAGATTTTTTTTTTTTAATTTTGTACCTATTGAGATAACCATATAGATTTTGTCTTTCTTTCTCTTCATGTAGTGTATTGTATCATACTGATCAATTTGTGTAAGTTAAAACATCTTTGTATTCCAAGGATACATCCCATTTAATCATAGTGTATGATCTCTTGAATTTGCTGCTGAATTTGGTTTGTTAGTATTGTACTAAATATTTTGCATCTGTGGTCATTAGGGATATTGGCATGTATTTTTCTTTCCTCCTGACATCTTTGTCTAGCTTTGGTATCAAGGTGATGCTGGTCTCATAAAATGAGTTTGAAAGTGTTCCCTCTTCATTTTTTCCAATAGCTTAAGAAATACTGGTATTAAATATTCTTTGGATGTTTAGTAAAATTTATCCTTGAAACCATCAGATCCTCAGTTTTTCTGTGCAGGGAGGGTTTTGACTACTGCTTTTTCTGTTTTCATCTCCTTTTGTTTTTTGTCTGTTCAGAGTTTTTCTTTATTTTTATTTAGTTTTTGTAAGCTTTGCATATCCAGAAAGTTATCCATTAATTCTAAGGTATCCAATTTGTATACAATTTTTCATGGTAGTCTGTTATGATCATTTTTATTTCTGAAGTGTCCATTATTTGGTTTTACTTGGGCTTTTTGAATATGGATCTCTATTTCTTTACCCAGGTTTGGAAGTTTTCAGTCATTATTTCTTGCAGTAAATTTTTTTGCTTCTTTACACCTTTCTTTGTTTTTTTCTGGAGCTCCTGTAATATATATATTGCTTTGCTTGGTGAAGCTCCATAAGTCCTATAAGTTATCTTCACTATTTCTCTCTCTCTCTCTCTCTCTTTTTTTTTTTTAAGCTTTAGCATCATTCCTTCCAAAGAAATCCCAGGGTTGATCTCCTTCAGAATGGACTGGTTGGATCTCCTTGCAGTCCAAGGGACTCTCAAGAGTCTTCTCCAACACCACAGTTCAAAAGCATCAGTTCTTCAGTGCTCAGCCTTCTTCACAGTCCAACTCTCACATCCATACATGTTGTGATAATTTCAGGTAAACAGCAAAGGGATTCAGCCAATCATGTACATGTATCCACCCCCACCCCCAAACTCCTCTCCCATCCAGGCTGCCTCATAACATTGTTAGCTTTATTGTTTTTATTTGGTACATTTTTATATTTTCTGCCTGTTAAAATTCTGAATTTATTCATGTACTTTCCTAACCTTTGTGAATATCTTTATAACCATTATTTTGAATCCTCTGTCCAGTAAATTATATTATTTCCATTTCATTCATGTTGATTTCTGGAGATTTTTCTTATTCTTTTATTGGGAGCATAGTTTTCTATTTCTCTACTTGCCTTGACTTTCTGTATTTGTTTCTGCACATTAGATAAAACAGCTACTTCTCCCCTTCTTTACATACTGGCCTTTTATGGATTGATCTCACCATTCAACCTAACCAGAGTATGCTGCTGCAGCTGCTGCTGCTAAGTCACTTCAGTCGTGTCCGACTCTATGTGACCCCATAGACGGCAGCCTACCAGGCTCCTCTGCCCACGGGATTTTCCAGGCAAGAGTACTGGAGTGGGTTGCCATTGCCTTCTCCACTGACTAGAGTCTGACTGCCTCGCAAATTTTTGTGCCCAGCCAAACCACTGTCTTTGTTCTTAGTGGCTTCTAGAGTACTATAGTATACCAAGCACTGTCAGTACCCTGAGATGGGAAAGATGGAAGCGAGTCCCCCATGCAACAGCCAGTAAACTTGGAACACTAGATCCAAGTTCTTCTCTCCTCAGGGAGAAGTTGGGAACTGGAGTTTATCAGTCACTCACTCACTCACTCTGCACTGAGCCAGGAATAGGAACTGCAGCACACATGTTTTCAAAACATACTGTCTTTCAAATTGTTGTTTTGCTCCCTGTCATTCTGAGTAGCCTAACAAATGCTGGAACTCATCAAGTCTCAGATATAGGCCCTTGGGCAACAATTAGAAAAGTCAGAGTACCAGGTGTATAATATGACTTAAAAGTGGAAGCTGGAGTCTTAGTTTTATCATTGGAGCAAGCTGGTGGGGGGAGCTCTGGGACATGCCCATACACCTGTTCAAGTTCTTGAAGGACCCTATAAACTTCCAGATGCAGGGTAGTTAAAAGTCAAACCTATGGGCACCAGCTGGAGAAATCAAAGTAGTAGATGTGAAATCAACCTCCTTCCAGGAAGCAACTGAGAGCTAGGCTTCATTTCCTGTTCTATCTGTGCTGACCCAGTGGGAGAACCATAAGAAGTACCCACAGCATGCCCATTTAAAGTTGCTCTTTGCCCTCTGTGGCCCCAGAGGCTAACAAATGTCATGCCCTGTGAGCTCACAAGGTAGAGACATTAGGAGCTGGTCCCTCAGGTGGCAGTCATAAAAGTTGTGGTGCTAGGGGATAAACTATGTTTTAAACAAAAAGTTTTATCACTGGTGTGAGCTGGGCAGAGATGCCTCAGGGAGCACTAACACACTCATTCAAGTTCTCAAAGGACTGTGTTAGCTGGCAGATGCAGTCTAGTTAGAAGCCAGAACCTTTGACAACAGCAAGAAAAGTCCTAAGAGTTGGGCTTAAGATTTGTAGTCTAATTCCTTCCAAGGAGAAGCTGGGAGTTGGGTTTTGCTCACTCATTCTGCAGTGAGCCAGAAGGGAGAACCATGTGAAGCCATTTAATATCACTTCTTTGTTCCCTTTAGTCTCAGGGGACTAATGAATGTTGGTGAGAAGGTAACAGGTAGGAAGCCCAGAGGTCCCAAAGTGGCAAGAGGAAATAAACTGTAAGTGACAGACATTTTTTCCTTCTCTACACAAAATTAAGAAGCTTTTTTAAACTCTGTGTTGATGATACTTGGTTCTGACTTGAGCTAACCAATATTTTCTTATGGAAATGTTTTTCTTAAGCTATGTTAATGAAACTATGTATTTGCTTTGGAATATGCTTTCTTCAAGATGGTTCCACCTAAAAGTAACTTCTTTTTCTTTTCCTCAAGCCTTTGGCTGATAATGGCTCAACAAACCAGTATTCATGTCAATTGTTTTATGACCAGGGATGATACACCTCATCCCATTCTATCTCAAAAATGCATATAGTGTGAGAGGGGTCTGGTGAAACTCCCTCAGCCTTGAGTTTTGTCTCTTATCTGATTAATTGCTTTCTAAGAGACATAAAACATCTTGCTAAAATCTAGCAAGGGGCATTCTTTCTGCCTATTATGATGTCTATGTCAGAAGCTTTGTCTATCTTATACTTTAATAAAATTTGGTTACACAAAAATCTCCAGTGGTCAAACCTGGTTTGTGGCTCCAGATCAAAATCTTCTCCTCTGGAGGTCATGGATCTCAACATAGAACAGGGTTCACAGCAGCAACCTTTCACTAGGTTCTGTCAACTCCAAGAAATGTACAAGTTAGTATCCAGTTCCTCAGGTAGAAGCAGATTAAAAGTAAAATTATACATATGCCAGGCAGTCTGAAAGATTGTGTACATACACAAGGCTGGACTCTCTTAAGAGTAATCAGAAGGGAGAAATACAACTTGTTTAATCACTGCTGAACATGAACAAAAAATGTAAACTCTAGGAACTGTGCTAGCAGTTTCCAAATCATACATTCATCCAATGATAAAAGGTAAATATCTGTCTGCTAAGGGCACTTAAGTACAACTGTTGATCAAATTGATTTAAAGCTGACTGAGGCAGCTATTAGGTAACTAGGCTAAAAGATATGAAAAATGAAAGTAATAAATCTGAGCATTCAAATAAGAAGCTACACTCACTAGGATAGACCATATGGTAGGTCATAAAGCAAGTCTTAATAAACACAAAAGGTTTATAATCATACAAAGTACATTCTCCAACCACAAAACCATAAAATTAGAAACTAGAAAAAGAAATGTATGAAATTTACAAAGATGTGAAAATTAGTAAAAGCACTTCTCAAACAAGGGTTCTATGACAATCTAGAAGGGTGGGACAGGGAGGGAGATGGGAAAGAGGTTCGGGAGGGAGGGGATGTGGGTGTACCTGTGGCTGATTCTTGTCTATGTTTGACAGAAAATAACAAAATTGGGTAAAGCAATGACTTTCAATTAAAAATTAAATAAATTTTAAAAAATAATTGGTGAGTCAAAGAGAATTCCCAATGGAAATTAAAACACAATATACTAACACTTCTGGGATGCAGCCAAAACACTGCCAAGATGCAAATTAATAGCTGTAAATGCCTATATTAAAATGGAAGAAAAATATCAAATCAACAATTTAAGAAGCTAGAGAAAACATCAATATAAGCCCAAATCAACCAGATCAAATAATAAAGATTAAAAAAAAAAAAAGCTGCGTATTTTATGATTCAACAACACTAACAAATATTTGGCTATATGATTAAGAAAAAAGATAGGAAACTAAACTACTAAAATCAGGAATAAAAAAATATAACTTGCAGAAATAAGAGAATATTGTGAATATACTAACAACCTTGATAATTTAAATGAATAGACAAATTCATAGAGAGACACAAGCTATTAAATTGATTTAAGAATAAATGAAAAATTTGAATAGATCTATAACCAGCAAGATATTTAAATAGTAATTTTAAAATTTCTTACAAAGTAAAACCAATTCCCAGATGGTTTCTGTGGTGATATTTACATAGCATTTAAAGAAGCATTAAAACTAATTCTTCAAACACTCTCCTAAAAAAAAGAAATTGAGTGTTTATCTCCCAACTCATTCTACAGAGCCACTGTTACTACCAAATCAAAAGACATCACAAGAAAAAGAAACCACAGATCAATATTCTTTATGAATAGAGACACAAAAATACTCTGTGAAATGAAATGAAATGAAATTCTGCAACACATGTAAAGAATTATATGCCATGAGATGTAAGATTACCATGTGAGAATCTATTAAAAGTATGAAAAATAGAATATATATGATCATTTCAATAGGCACAGAGAAAAATGTTTGCCAAAATCCACCAGCCGATTGAAAAAGCAAGCAAGCACTCAACAACTAAGAATATTCAGCAACTTCTTTAACCTGATAAAGGGCATCTACAAATACCCTAAAGATAACACCATACTTAGCAATCAAAGAGTAAATGAGAGGGTAAAACCTGTAAGATTAGAAAAAAAAAAAAAAAGAATATCTAGTCTCAAAACTTTTATTCACTATTGCACTAGATATTCTAGTTCTGGCAATTAGGTTGGAAAAAGAAGCAAGTGTAATTTTCATGATCTTGTTTATAGAAAAGCCTAAGGAGTAGATTTAAAAACTAATTGAACTATTAATTGAGTTTAGCAGTGTTGCAACATACAAGGTTAATATACAAAACTCAGCTGTATTTCTATACATTAGCAATTAATAATTCTAAAGTAAAATTATTTAAAAATTCCATTTGCAATAGCATAAAAGAGGAAATGAAAAGTGAAAATTGAAGTTGCTCAGTAGTGTCCAACTCTTTGCAACCCCATGGACTGTAGCCTACCAGGCTCCTCAGTCCATGGAATTTTCCAGGCAAGAGTACTAAAGTGGATTGCCATTTCATTCTCCAGGGGCTCTTCCCAACCCAGGGATTGAACCCAGGTCTCCTGCATTTCAGGCAGACGCTTTACTGTCTAAGCCACCAGGGAAGACTTATGGTGGCATAAAAGAGGAAATACTTAATAATAAATTTTATAGAATAAATGTAAGATATACAATGAAAACTACAAAGCATTTAGTAAGTTCAGCCCAGTTCAGTCGCTCAGTCGTGTCCGACTCTTTGTAACCCCATGAATCGCAGCACGCCAGGCCTCCCTGTTCATCACCATCTCTCGGAGTTCACTCAGACTCACATCCATCGAGTCAGTGATGCCATCCAGCCATTGCATCCTCGGTCGTCCCCTTCTCCTCCTGCCCCCAATCCCTCCCAGCATCAGAGTCTTTTCCAATGAGTCAACTCTTCGCATGAGGTGGCCAAAGTACTGAAGTTTCAGCTTTAGCATCATTCCTTCCAAAGAAATCCCAGGGTTGATCTCCTTCACAATGGACTGGTTGGATCTCCTTGCAGTCCAAGGGACTCTCAAGAGTCTTCTCCAACACCACAGTTCAAAAGCATCAATTCTTCGGCGATCAGCCTTCTTCACAGTNGATATTTCTCCCGGCAATCTTGATTCCAGCTTGTGTTTCTCCCAGTCCAGCGTTTCTCATGATGTACTCTGCATATAAGAAAATCTAAATACATGGAAAGACAACCCACATTCATGAAACAAGGTGAAATTCCTATCAGAATCTAACCTTGGTTTTTGTTTGTTTGTTTGTTTGCTTATATTGGCAAACTGTTTCTAAAACTCATATGGAAAGACAAAAGGTCAAAAATAACTAAAAAATATTGAATAGGATGGACAAAGTTGGAAGATTGATACTTCTTGATTTCAAGCTTACTACAAAAGATATAGTAACCAACACTCTATGGTACTAGCATAAGGATAGAGATATAGATAAATAGAATAGAATTCTGAATCCAGAAATAAATTCATATCTCTATGATCAACTGAATTTTGGCAGAGCGTACATGTCAGTGAGTTAAAAAGTGTTTATCAAATGGTACTGTACAACTGAATTTCCACTTGCAAAATAATAAATGTAAACCCATTTTTTGCACCATACAGAAAAACTAATTTAAAATAGATGACAGAGTTCAATGTATAAGCTAAAAATTATAAAACAATGAGAAGAATATATACAAGTAAATCTTCCTCATCTTGGTTTAGCAAATTATTTTTAGATATGAGATCAAAAGCACAGTCAACAAAAGAAAATATATGTGAATTTGAGGACATTGGACTTCCCTGGTGGTCCAGAGGTTAAGAATCACCTGCCAATGCAGAGTACATGGGTTCAACCCTGGTCTAGGAAGATTCCACATGCTGTGGGGCTACTAATGCCATGCGCCACAACTACTGAGCCTATGCTCTAGAGTCCAAGAGCCACAGCTACTGAGCCTGTGTGCCATAATTGCTGAAGTCTGTGCACCCTAGAGCCCATGCTCCACAACAAGGGAGACCACTACAACTAGAGAGTAGCACCCACTGTCTGCAACCAGAGAAAGCATGCACACAGCAACAGAGACCCAGAGCAACCAAAAATAAGTAATTTTTTTAATTGAAGACATTAAAATTTAATACTTTTCTACTGATAATAATAACACCAAGAAAGTGAAGAAAAATAACCCACAGAATGGGAAAATGGGTTTACAAATTCTATATTTGATAAAGGAATTTGTCCAAGTACTTTTAACTTAATAAGAAAAATGCAATAACCCAATTTTTCAAATGACAGTGGAACTCAATAGACATTCCTCCAAATAACACATGAAAATAGCCAATAAATACATGTAAACATGTTAATAGTGTTACCATATTGCACAGCAAACTTGTACCTTGGTATATATATTCAAGATAAATGAAACTTTATGTCCAAAAAACTTGCACAA